>JZKD02S2181663.1:372989-400839 GCA_000966675.3 Picea glauca
TAAAAGGAGGCTTCCCCCTCGAAGAGGCTTATTATCTGAAATTATCTCTTTTTCAAGGCGTTGAGTACTTTTCCTGAGGTTTTTCTATGCTATATTGATGTTTGGTTCTTAACATTTTTACCGTAGTCATAACAGGTTATCAGCTTAGATTCGAGGGTAGAAATTTGTGCTAACACACATTGAAGACATTTATTTCTATGGTTTTCTACACATCAGGCCAATAGGATGTTGTGTATGCCAATTGGAGCACACAACAACCCAATGTCATGCTGTGTATTCCAATTGGCACACACGAAAACCCATTGGCATGTTGCGTATGCCAATTCGCATACACAACAACCCATTGGCCTGGCTGGCCTGGCTACTGTGCATGCCAATTAGCATACACAACAACCCATCCATTGGTCTAGTGTGTATGCCAATTGGCAAACACAATAGGCCATTGTCCTGGCTACTGTGTATCCCAATCGACATACACAGCATGTCAATGGGCCGTCATGTATGCCAATTGGCATACACAATAACCCATTGGCATACACAATAGCTATCATGCCAATGGGTTTCTTTGTATACCAATTGGCATACACAACAACTAGGCCAACGGGTTGTTGTGTATGCCAAATGGCATACACAGTAGGCCACTGGATGGGCTGTTATGTATGCCAATGGGTTGTTGTGTATGTCAATTGGCATACAGAGCAACCCATTGGAATGTTGGTTGTTGTCTATGCCAATAATGTTGTGTATGCCAAATTGGAATACACATCATCCCATTGGCATGTTGTGTATTCCAATTGGCATACAAAACAACCCATCCATTGGCTTGTTGTGTATGTCAATTGTCATACATAGCATCCCATCCATTGGCCTGTTGTGTATGCCAATTTGCATACACGATAACCCATTGGCTTGACTGCTATGTATGCCAATTGGGATATTGTGTATGCCAATTGGCATACACAACAACCCATTGGCCTAGTTGTTGTATATGTCAATTATAGAAGCCAGGCCAATGGGTTTCTCTGTATGCCAATTGAAATACATAGTAACCCATTGTCCAGATGTGTATGCCAATAATGTAACATAGCCATTGTTGAAATATAAATAAAACCTAATTTATATTTCAATAGTAGCTATGTTACATTATTGACATACATGGAAAGACATTGGCTTGTTGTGTATGCCAATTAGCATACACAACAAGACAATGGATGGGATGTTGTGTATGCCAATTGGCATATACAATAACCTAATGGGATGTTGTGTATGCCAATTGTCATACACAACATCCCATTGGCATACATTGTATCCCAATTGGCATACACAACCGGCCAATGGGTGGGATGTTGTGTATGCCAATTGGAATACACAACAACCCATTGGCATACACAACATGCCAATGGGCTGATGTTATCCCCCACCAACAAATAACTATTCCAGAAAGAACATCTAGAGGTGCCCAGGCAAAATACATGGAAATCCAAAATATGTGCATGTACTTGTAAATATGAACTCCATATCCTCTTTCTAAGTGTGAGCATCTCTCAGTGGCATCAACAACATATGACACTCATGGCATTTTGATAGGCCTGTTAGAAATCCTTGAGAAGCATGATGAAAGTTGGTAAGTCTGTCATCATGATGAGTATCAATTTAATATCTAAGGCATTTATGCTTGTTCCAAAGAGTCCCTTCTAACTACTAGTCGTTATCTCGTTGGTTATACTTCTTCCTCTATTATAACTTGACTTGTTATCTTAGTTCATTGGGAGATTGGGTTACTCTTGGGGAAAATGGAGCACTACTAGGATTTGTTTTAAATATGTCATCATACCATTCCCGATCATACTCACCACTTTCCATCACGTTAGTCCCTGTCATATCCACTTATTTAGGTTATATAAACTGAGCCAAGAAGGGATCATTTCTCATTCTATGGCAAGGGGATTTTAGGTTATGAGGGAGACTAGAAAAATCCTGCCTTGGTTACCTACTCAGAGGCTCGCCCAGTGTCATAGCACTTTTGGATACATCACCAAGGTGTTACATAGTCTTTGGGGTGTTTGAAGAATTTAAGCATGTGTTTTTCAACACGAAAGGACAAAAGAAAAATAAAATGAATTATCCACAGAAAGAAAAGAAAAAAAGTAAAAGGTCATCAATCATAGGAATATCACGAGAGCATTACATATTCTCTGGGTTATCTCCCATGACTAGACGTGGTAAAAGGAAAATAAAGGGCTTGGAAGGTATCACCTCACAAATAACAAGAACCAAGTGTGTAGTCTACCCTCATCAAAGGCACCCATGAATGAGATACTACGGTCCCTTGTATGTCGGTTGCCTAAACTTGAAGTCTAACCCCATGACCATCTCATAATCACTACATGACAGTGAAGAAACAATCTTTGGGAAATAGTTTTAATACTTAGGTGTTAGTTTGGTCTCTATGGGTCTTTGATAGCATTTTATACCTTGGCTTAGTAAGTTGTATAACCTTCTTGAGCTTGTGAAAAAATTCAAATATGGGGCTTAATAGTCTAATTTAGATGACTTTTATATTACATTGATTATCTTATCATGATGACGTGACTTGTTTCCTTGTAGACATACATGTTTTAATTTGTCTTGCAGTCTTTCACCAAGTGTCATGCCATTCAGATGATCCAAGAATTATTATTCTAGCTGCTATCGAGCATCACTAGGGTTAGCTAACCCTCAGTTGATTGACACATTTTCATTTGTTGGATGCCCAAGATATTTCACAAGCCACACATCACCACTTTTGAATGACTCGACCCAGTTCCCAACTCATTCAGATGAATTTTAAGGCGAATCATTAAGTAGAGAATCATCAAAATTTTGGAGAGGAGGGTAACTTAATGTGTTTGTTTCTTCTTGTGCAGGATTTTCGAGGACTTGGGTGTCTTCAACATGCATCATTATTTCATCCTCATGAGCTTCCCCTTCGTCAATATCTTGAAAGGGAAAGTGAATAACCTCATTTTCTTCTTCTTCTGCAAGAGAAAAAGGCTCATGGATGGCTTCATCAGAGAGAGGAGGGCATGTCGATACTTCGTTATTTTTTTCAGGTTCCATCTCCTCAACTGTGTCTTCAACAATCCTTTTCTCTTGGAAAATATCATCAAGATCTTTTCCCTTAATATTTTGTTGGTCAAAATTTTGTTCCCATTCTTCTGGAAATCAACAGTAAAGGTTTCAAGGGAAACTAATCTTTCCAAACTAAGAGTGACTAGGGTACCTTCAGGGTCATTGATTTTAGTCCCTGGAGAAAAGATATGTTCTCCCTTTGACAAAAAGACATTTGTATTGATTTGTACGACCATGTTATAAGCTTCGTAGAGTGTTTTTGGCCTCTTTTTACTTAGGAGAAATCCTAAATGCACCAAGAGTGCATTAGTAAAGAGATACACGAGGTACTTGTCTTTGGGATGATGGTTTCCAAGAATCTGATATAGCAATCTCTCAAACCTATCCTGGAAATCCTTGACAGTCTCATTTTCAGTTTGTTTTGCATACTCAAGTCTTTTTAATAATGTTTGGATATCTTCCAATTTCATACTCCACCTTCTGAGAAAGGTTTCTTCTAACTAGTCCATAGATGTGATGCTAGCAACAGGGAGATCATCATACAATTTCCTAGCACTTCCATGAAGAGTGGCAGAGAAAAGTTTCATTGCCAAATCTTCAGCATTATCACTAATAGGGTAGAGTTGAAAGAAAGCCCCAAAATCACTCATGTGATAGTCGACTCTTTCCCCATCACTACCAGTGAATATAGGGAGCCACTTTTCGTACTTTGGGGGCATTTGTCGAGGGTATCCTAAGATTTTACTCATGTCTAAAGGTTTGAACTTTCCTAGGTCCCATTGAGAAGTCATGGTTGGCTTCGTCATCAGTGGAGTTGCCAGATAATTTTCTTGAAATTATCAAAGAAATAAGGGAATCATCCTTAGTGGAGTTTCCAGGTAAGCTTGTAAGATAAGGATTCTTAAGGAAAGGCTTACTGAAAAAGTGTCATATTTGAGGAGAATTGACTCAGTGTTCCCCGACAACGACGCCAAAATGTTATCGCACAATTTGTACTTTGATGGAAGGGAAAAGGAAAATGAAGACAAAAAGGCATAACTGGAGACTATCCTTTCATTGTCACAATAGGATGTCTCTTTCTATTTAGGGTGGTAGGCCCAGGGGAGACGTCCCCGGTGACCTAGGGTTTTGAGAAGGCAAAGGATTAAGGCCAAGTAAAATTTTCCCTCTCACAAGTCACCACCGATCAGAAAGTCCGGCTAAACAACCAATAAAGATGATAACAACCAGAAATGTACCTGCCCGGAACAAAGCAACATGAAACTATATTTGCAAGGTCACTTGTTGGTTAGTACTTCATATAATCAAAGACTTTCTCAATAAAAGCAATTGACTAATATATTCGTGAAGCAAATATGTATAGTAACAATAATCACAATATGATACTTCACAATAAATGCTTTAAAAAAGCTTCAAAATGAGCAAGAATGATTTATCATCAATATCATGACACCAACATTCATCAGAAGAAAATAATACTATGCATTAGCCAATCTTTAATTGCTTAAAGAAGCATTAAATGTTGCAAAGTATGACTATAACTCAAATGGAAAATAGAAGCAATGAGGTTAGTAGGTCAATCTAAGCTAGGTTTAGAAGGTATTAGTAGTTTTTCAATGATTTTGGATGTTGTGATCAAAACACTCAAGCAAGAAGTCTTAGACCAGTGCAATCATAGGGAAAATATAGTAAAAAATAGTGGCAAGAATTGAAGGAACAAGATGATAATAGTAGGGCCAAAGACAAGAGGAATTTGATGGATGAAGTGTTGGTAAGCCAATGCTTCAACCATTAAACCCTAGGGGAAGATGACTACTAAGGTGTAGGTAACCGTAGGCCTTAGTAGGTTTTCCTCCTTTAGCTCAATGACCAAGTAAAAATGGCTAGGATAAAGAAAAAGAGATACAGTGTTGCAATGACCAAGCCCTAGCAATGACTTCAACAGAGAAAACGGCTCCTTGGCATAATCTAGTAGGTAGAAAGCAATTGAAACAAGGACATTAACATGTGCTTATTTCCTAGGGTTTATTCCAACAATTTCATTAAAATAATGCAAGTAAAACACTATAACCATTCAAGTAAGAGAAGGATTGCAGAAATTCACTTACATTCACCAAGTATTTATCAAGACAAAACCTAGTTATAAACCATCCACCAAGAAAAATGCCAAAGATCACCAAAACAAGCCTCCTTCAATAAGCGCACACTAGTAATTTCAGCCAAAAACCCTAAGAAGAGCGCACATTTCAGACCTCACACAAGTGTGAGTGAAAGATGATGAGAAAAAGAGAGTTTTAGCTCTCTATTTATACAATAGAAATGACTTTAATTTTACTTTTAGTTCACAAAAGGTCGACATGGCCAAAAATACATCAAAATATTGTTTTTCATTAAAAGTCACAATTAAAACCCTAATCAAGCATAAAAGGTGATGTCATTCCCTTTTAGGGTGACATTAGGCCCCTTTAGGGCAATGTTGGCCTCCTGGAGAAAAATGTTAGGCCTCCTTGGACCTCCAAAAACTGCCACACGTGCCACTTGGCACATAATTTCCTCCCAAAATCTCCATAGCATTGGATGACATTGTAAGATGTATTGGGTGACATCATGGGCCTTCCAAGGCCACGTATTGGTGGAAAGGGCACAACCCCCCTGGGTATAGGTCTACCAAGTTGCCTCTGGTGGAATGTCCCCCTCTTCTCTGGTGCAAACCCTATGATCTGTCTCTCCCCCCTGTTGGGGTCTCAACATCCTTCTGATGGGATTTCAACCCAATGGAGGTCTGAACTAATCATCTCCCCATGTGTACTTGTCCATAAGGGTACTTGTCCATCGGTTATGGCCCTGCACATCAATAGATATGCCTTCCATGGGCTCATAAGTCACAGGGATCATATCAATGTCAATCACATCTAATCATCAAGTTTATTAAACATGTGCATAAAACCCCTTTTACCTGGAAAAGTGCTCAAAGACATTATACTAATCTACAAGCCAAGTTTGGAGGAAATGCTAGGACGTCCTATTGGGCTAATTCTCAATGGATGTGGGGTGTTTTCGAGAGAGATCAAATCTAAGCCATGTGATTGGGTGAAGTGGATAAGGCATACCTGGGCAAGGGGCGTAGTGATAGCAGGGAAATGCATGGTTTACCTATGGGTGCCTCTGTAGAGGGTGAGTTGCACCTGTCATGGATGCAAATGTTTCCACACCCATTCATGATTTTTATCTTTATTTTATGTCTTTTTCTTTAAGAATCTATCTAGGGGACACTACCCTGGCGTGGTGACCAGTGGTGGCAATGTTACCCACAAGAATTTCATGGAAATGAGAAGGTTGGCTCGTGATGAGACCTCCTTTCTCTTGGCTATGCCACCAAGAGACACTACCCTGGCATGGTGACCAGATGTTGGCAGTGTCATACCACTACATGCCCATGCACCTAATAGGTTTTCCTCATGATGAGACCCCCTATCCTCTAACTAGGTCTTGTTTGATTATTTTTTATGGGTCCCTCTGTTTCTTGCTGAGAATCTTTTTACTGCTTTCTCAAGGATCCCTGGGTGAAGAATCTCAAGGTTTCATTCTTTGGCTTCTATCTTTTGCCAACTACTTTTACACTTTGGGCCTTTAGCCCCTTCTTCCCACAAGGTAAGGTACAACCCTTAAATATTTGGCCAACCCAATGCTCGGACTAGTGTAATGGGATGGATGAGCGGGAGAAAGATGGAAAGTGGTAAGTATGGTGGGAGCGGATGACGGCTTCTCATGAATCCCCCCAGTGGAAACTCAAAACCTATGGGCACAAGCTTACTAGGGTATCCTGTCATTCCCCCCAGATATGGTCAAGTGGATAAGTATAAGATCCAATCACCCGTTAGAAACAAAAATAATTGAATGCACATATTCAAAGGTTTTGAGGATTAGAGTGACACATACCATGATACCCGGACTCATTACCTCATGGAGAAAGATCCACTTCTATTATAGTACCAGGCCGAGGTGATGGATGTTGTTCCTGGTGACAAAGTGGAGGTGCTAAAGAATGAAAAGATGGGCCCTCCAGGGCCATGCTCAAGTCGATCTAGCTCTCGGTACTCCATGTCTAGTACCTGTGGGCCTCGAGACATAATATCCTTAGTTATCCCTAAACTGGGGGATAACAGGTTGTCTCATTGCTTTAAGAAGAGTTAAATTTAGGCAAGTTGTCATCAATATTTTAAGTTCTTAATCGAACAAATCGTCTAAGTTGAACTTATTTTCTTGGGGGTCTTAGAAAAGATGTATTCAAGAATCTATAAATGTAGGAGTTGTCGCTACTCTGTCAGTGCTTCATCCCGGGGGATTTTATTTCTCTCACATACCTTGATGTATATTAGAAGACCACGGTCACTTCATCATACTTAGAGGTGTATAAAGGGGCTCCTATCGAATGATTGCACATTATAAAACACTACTATTGAGTGTGCTCCTATCTTGGACACCACCTAGAATCCTTGAAACAACTGAGCAAACCCATCAGTCATCTTGTTTGTTGTAGTGCACCGAAAACAACATTCGGGAAGATTTCCCTCTCATACCAGGGTGGCTTGAAAACCCCTTAGGTATATTTGAGGGCTACAACAACTAGACACTCCTGTGAGGATCCTTCTGCCAAAGGTTGTCGGGTATACACATTCATTTGGTCAAATCTGACATTTCCTTAATATTAAAATTCTGATCACTTGGTATTTAAGACTACAACTTTCACATCAGTGATCAGTGGCAGGATTAACTTATTGGTCCTAGCTTTATTTACACTTGGAATAATTGACATTTTGTTGTAGGTGACTTACTCTTCACCCTTATCTTCACCCTTCATCCATCCATACATAGCCTTTGGACCTTTCTTGACCTTGTATCGTGACCTCTCAGGGATTTCTTAGACTTTTCCATTGTCTTTCCCCAGGGGTCACCCGAGATCTTTCCTAAGGTGACAGTGGGTCTTGTCTCGATGTGTTGTCCATTGGTTGCAATTTCACTAGGCTCTAGTACAACCTACAATTTGTGCAATAACAGGCTGTTGTGTATGCCACTTGGCATACACAACAGCCCATCCATTGGCCTGTTGTGTATGCTAATTGGGATACACAACAACCCATTGGCCTAGTTGTTGTGTATCATTAAAGCACTACAATTCTCACCAAGGGTATCATGATCAAACTTACATAGGTTATGATTAGACCATCGGCATAGATGGAAACAAGCAATTTCTCGTCTAATGTTCCAAGGGTTTTCAAAACAAATATGTATCTAGATGCAAGTTCATATAAAATAAACATAGAAAATGCCTTTGACACTAGTACATATGAATTAAGACTGTCTAAAATGTTGCAGGATGCATAGATTGTTGACATCATTCCTAAATTCTAGACCCAAAAATTGAATATAAAAATGTCTAGGTAACTTGGATATTCCAATTAGTTTATTAATAGGATTCAAAACAATATACAAATTTTCTAAGACTAAACTGAAAGATTGCTTATTCAAAACATTTCTATCAATTTAAACATGGATGTGTTGGTGCACTAATTGGAACAACAGATAGTCGTGAAAACAAGGCCTATACTAATGATGCCAATAGAAATGGTGCCCTCCTTGTGTCATAAATTTCAATAATACCATCACATACCATATTCTCCCCTAGTGTGCGACATGCCATTTCATCAGATCCATCTGAGACGATGTTTTCAATGTTTCCAAACCTCTATTGTCAATGGACTATGTTTGAAGCTTAATCTCCCAAAATCAGCCCAAATTTGAGAGGGATACTTTGTCTGGGATTTTCTAGGCTATATTAGGTTCATCGGGGTCCTAATACACCACTCCAAATGCCCAGATATTCAATATAAATGGATTTAATGGCAAATTCCTCACCAAGTCTGATTTTCATAAAATTAGCCCAGATTTGAGAGGAATACTTTGTCTATAATTTTGTGGGATGTATTAGGTTCACTAGGGTCCTAATACACCACTCCAAATGCCCAGACATTCAATACAAATAGTCCTTGCACGTAATTTTTTTTTTCAAGCCTAATACAAAACAACTAGTTTTGCATTTTAAATGGTAATCATGAAAGTAAACCCAGATATACATGCTTTATATTGAAGAAAGTTTTAATCTTAGTATCTTAATGTAACTTGTCAAAATTCTAATACTCTGTTTAATCTAGTACACCCACAAGGCTATCTCCTTCAAATACATTTCTCAACATCATATTATCAAAAAAGCATGTACAAACATAATTCTTTATAAATAGTTGTATTCATGCAAGTTGCATGTCAACATTATAATTAGTGTAATTACAACCTCCATATTTTATTAAAAAGTTGTTTTGGCAACATCTACATCTTGTCAAGAAATGCACTTAAAGAAATCCACGATCTCTACCAAAGTTGCAAATGCCACTTATCTGGATACAAATAATATATCAAAGCATGAATTAAACTTTATTCTTCTTTACTTTATGTCGTGCCAATAGAAACTTTAAATCAACAAAAATGGGAGATGAAAGATAACAAAACTTTATTTTAACCTATCAATATCCGGGCTTCTCAAATGTGAGAGCTTTATCCGTTCTCAAATTAATTTTCTAAAAGATCTAGACCAACAAGAGACTATGTGATTGAACAGTAAGAGCACCAACTAGCAAAGACAATCAATTTAAAACTAACCAACAGAGACTACAGACAGAAATATTCAAAAGCAAATACAGAATATAAATTAAAATCTTAGAATTATTTTTGCTACATGGAGTGAAAATACTCTTTTATATAAATACGAACCACACAGATTTTGAACCACAAACATATATAAAGAATTGCCAGAGAACAAAAAAAAAAAAAACAAGATAAACTTATCTGTTGACTAATGAGCAAGGATAGTAGAACTGAGATGGAAAATGAATTTTCTCTCCGTAATTTATTTAGTGATTGATGGTTATCAACAAACAATGCAAACTTCTTATCTTAACATGAAGATAGTGGATCATTATGCCAAGCAACATGAACATTCAAACCTAGAATTTCAAGAGAGTGGTGAAGAAATTGTCATTATCAATGATATGGAGAGTGATCATACTAGCCAGACTAGTCTTATGAATCAAGAATACGAAGAGAGTGATAAAATAGTGGGGACTAGCACATAAATAGATGATGATCTTACTTAGAAGACTGAGTCATGTGAATCCAGAATCTAAAGAGAATGTTGAGGTAACCAGAACTAGCATAGAAATAAAAAATCAAAATTTAAACTTAGTTATAAAAAACATATTTACATTCATATTCCTAATTATCATTCAAAATTGGTTAGACATGGCAATGGCATAAAAAGGTGGGTATGGAAGACTACCACATGAAAATTGTTATATATGTTTAATGAAATAATTGAAAAATATTTAAAATATGAAATACTAGCATTATGTTCCATTTTGCATTGGGATCTCACTATATTTATGGATGACCAAACACAATGGATGCATTGGGGTGTCAATGCAATGCATTGGGATCTCACTATATTAATGGGTGACCAAACCAATGGACATCAATTAAATATTTTGGGATGTCTAAAATAAAATCTTGGGTTGTATTTACCACATCCTTATAAACTCCAACATCATCCACCTAGGACCCCAGGAAGATCATAATTAAACCCTCGATAAAATCTCTGTGGAGATAGGCTACTGACAAGTGACTGAATGTTGAGACTGAAATCGACCATAAAATGATTATATGAGGATCCAAAAGGACATGGATATAGCCCGGAAAAATGGAATATGATAGAAATCAGTTTGAAATCAACTCCGTAATTATCAATTATTCCACACAGAAAGTCATCTAAATAATTTGATAAATGCCCAACAGAAATGCATCTCGATGTAGCCAACAAAAAGTCATCTAAATATAGTGAGAAATGCTCAACAAAAAGGCATCTCATTGTATCCATCAGGATACAAATCATTTGTAAATGACCAGAAATCTCCCTATCCTATACTCTTATAAAATACATTTCGTGGGAAAAGATAAAACAACGGAGAGGCAACTTATATGAGAGTATGAAAGGCAAATTTCACTAAAATCACAGCTCCAAATGTAATGGAACAATCAAAATTCCTCCGCAAATCAAACTGGGTACTGCAACTCACCTACAAATTCTCCAAATCCGTGAGCTTGCTCGGGTTATTGTTGAATACCCTCGGTGTGATTTGACTGTTGAATGTTTGTAGCCCACCTCATAATAGCTAAACAATGAGTTAGGGTTTTGAATTTCAGATGCCTAGAATGTTTGTCGCTCGCCTAAAAAATGAACAAGGGTTTCGACTTCATGCTGTCTCATTGAATGTGCACACACATGGTGGCCGCCCCTAAATACCAATATTCCTTTATAC
This sequence comes from Picea glauca, assembly GCA_000966675.3. Classification (NCBI taxonomy): domain Eukaryota; kingdom Viridiplantae; phylum Streptophyta; class Pinopsida; order Pinales; family Pinaceae; genus Picea; species Picea glauca. The sequence continues at coordinate 384,527 of JZKD02S2181663.1, forward strand.
TATTTAAAAAAAACCTCCCCCCTTAATATTGGCCAATATATTGCCTATCCATTTCATTGATTTTTCCACCCCCAATATAAACGGATGTGATATCATATTGGTTTCCCGATGAAGCCTGTTATCTTGCAATTTGTAGTTAGGATAATGGATTGATGAAAAGAGGTCAAACTGGCATAACTGAACCAATCCCACCCACTTTCACCTCGATGGGAAAGTTCTTTCTATTTAGGGAGGTAAGTCCCAGGGGAGACGTCCCCGATGACCTGGGGTTTTGAGAAGGAAAAAAGGCTTAAGAGCTCAAAGATAATTTCCCCCTCACAAGTCACCACCTGATCAGAAAGTCCTGGATAAACAACCAATATAGATGAAAGAAAACCAGAAATGACAAACAATAAGAGTACCTGCCTGAGACAAAGCGACAGAGAAACTATGCATATGCAAGATCACTTTCTTGGTTAGTACTTCATATGAATTTATGATAATAAGCAATTGATAAACAATATCATTGATGAAGTAAATCAATGGTTTGTACAATAGAAATGATTATGGTATCACTTCTCAATAAATGATAAAGAAACTTGGCATTCAATGTAACAGTATAATTACTTTATAAACAATGCCTTAATCAATCATTCAATTGCTTTAAAAGTGAAACAAAAGCTCAACAAAAGATGTTTATAGCATAGAAGGATGACGGAAGCAATATAGTTAGCAGGGTTAGTCTTGGCTAGGGTTAGTAAGAGTTAGGGTTTTTTCAAAGTATTGAAATTTGTAGTATTAAGTTACTCAACACAAAAGGGGCCACATCAGTGAGCTCCTAGGGTATATGGAGTCAAATAGAGGACGCAAAAGCGGAAGAACTAAGTGATAATGGTAAAAAATAAGGACAAGAGAGTTAAACCTTGAGGTGTTTCTATATCAAGGACTCAAGGATGAAACCTTAGCGGAGAGAGGCTCACTTTGGTGTAGTAAAACTAGGCCTCAGTGCTCCCTCCTCCTTCCTTGGCTCAATTGGCAAAAACGACTAGCTCAAAAGATGATTGATCCAAGACAAGAGAATTTGAAAGTGACGTGTTGCTAGAGCAAGGCTTCACTAGTCAAACCCTAGGGAAAGACGGTTCACCAAGTGTAGGCTACCCTAGGCCTTGATGCATATCACTCCTTCTTAGCTCAACAAAAGTAAAACGACTAGGCTAGAAAGGGAGAATAGAGTGTTGCTAAGGCAGGGCTCTATCTCACTTCAACAAATAAAATGTCTTAAAACCTTGGTAGGGACATGAGACAAGGACCTTCAATGTGTGCTTGTCACCTAGGGTTTGATTCAGCAAATTATAATAATAAATGCAAGAAAAACAACACTACAACCATTCATTCAAGAAGTTTTGTAGAAATTCACTTACATTGAATCAAGAAATCGCATAGCAAAACCCTAGTTGTAATACCTTCCACCAAGAGAAATGCCAAAATTCCAAGAAAAAGTCTTCCTTCAACAAGTGCACCTCACAATTTCAGCGAATAACCCTAAAAAAGGCGCAAATTTCAGACCTCACTAATGAGTGAGTGAAAGATGATGAATTATACTGTACCAATGACCTAAATTACATTTTAGATCATTAAAAGGTCGACAAGGACAAAATACCAAAATCATATTGTTTTACATTAAATGTCTTAAAATTAAAACCTAATCAAGCAATAGAGAGATGTCATCCCCTTTCTAGGGTGACGTTAGCCCCTTTAGGGAAAATGCAGCCTCTTGGAGAAAAACATTAGCCCTCCTTGGGMTTCTCCAAGCTGCACACGTGCCAACACTRCCACATCTGCCTCCCAAAAYGTCCATRCTRATGGGTGATTTCATGGGCATCCTGGGAGACGTCCTGGGCCTTCCAAGGCCAAYRTCCCTRTGGAGAKGGTTCAACCCCCCTARGTATAGGTCTACTCAGCTGCCTCTRGTGGATTCTTCTGCTCTTCCCYRGTRAAAACRCTTTGCTCTGTCTCTGCCCCYTGCTGGGGTMTTARCATCCATCGGGTGGKCTCTTCAGCCCCATGGAGGTCCGAACTGATCATSTCCCCATGTATACMTGTCCAACATGGTACCTATCCATCGGGCATGATCYTGCACATCAATAGCCATGMCCTCCTTGGGCTCATAAKTCATAGGGATCATAGCAATGTCAATCACATCTAATCATCAATATTTATTAAACATGTGCATAAAACCCCTTTACCCCARTCTAGTRCTCAAAGAGATTATAYAAGTCTRCAAATACAAGTTTGGGGGTAGTGATAAGACGTCYTATTGGGCTAGTGTCTACTGGTGGATAGAGGTCTCTGGAAAGGATTAAATCCAATTCATGTAGGTGGGTGAGGTGGATGGGGATGCCTGGGAAAAAGGTGCAGTGATAGCAGGGTTGGCTTACCAGTGGGTGCCTCCGTGGAGGGTGAGTTGTACCTGTCATGGATGCAAATATTTCCAAGCCCATTCATGCCTTTTAATATTTATTTTTTTCCAATATGTTAATCAAAGGACACTACCCTGGCTTGGTGACCAGTGGTGGCAATGTTAGCCACAAACATTTCACGGAAATGAGAAGGTTGGCTCGTGATGAGACCCCCTTTCTCCTGGCCATGCAACCAAGAGCCACTACCTTGACATGGTAACCACATGCTGGTAGTGTCATACCGCTAGATTCTCATGGACCTAATAGGTCGGCTCGTGATGGGACCTCCTATCCTCTGACCAGGTCTTGTATTTATTGTTTTTTATCTTTTTACTACTTTTTCTTTCAAGAAGCTAGTCAAGGGACATTGCCCTGGCTTGGTGACCAAAAGTGACAATGTTACCCACAAGTAATTTCATGGAAATGAGAAGGTTGGCTTGTGATGAGACCCCCTTTCTCCTGGCCATGCAACCAAGAGCCACTACCCTGGCGTGGTAACCAGATGCTAGTAGTGTCATACCGTTAGGCACCCATGGACCTAATGAGTTGGCTCATGATGAGACCTCCCATCCCTCAACTAGGTCTTGATTTATTTTTCTACGGGTCCCTCTATTTCTTGCTAAGAAGCCTTTTATTACATTCTCGAGGATCCCTGAGCAAATCATCTCAAGGTTTTATTCTTAGGATTTTATTGTCAACTACTTTTACCCCCATGCTTTTAGCCCATTCTTCCCAGAAGGTAAGGTACAACCACTAAATGATCAACCCTATGCCTAGACCAAGGTAGAAGGATGGGTGAGCGGGAAATAAGATGGAAAGTGGTATGTATGATGGGAACAGATGATGGCTCTTCATAAATCCCCCCAGTGGCAACTCAAAACCTATGGACACAAGATTTCTAGGGAACCTTGTCATTCCCCCCAGACATGGTCAAGTGGACAAGCATAAGATCCAAGCACTCATTAGAAACAAAGGAATCAAATGCACATATTCAAATATTTTGAGGGTCAGAGTGACACATACCATGATACCCGAACTCATTACCTCATGGAGCAAGAACCATCTATGATGCAGGACCAAGCCAAAGGTGATGGATGTTGTTGCTGCTGCTGACAAAGTGGAGGTGCTGAAAGGGAGAAAATATGGGCCCTCCAGGGCCATGCTCAAGTCGATCTGGCTCTCAGTACTCCATGTCTAGGACATGTGGGCTCGAGACATAATCTCCTAGTTATCCTTGAAAGTGGGGGATAACATCTAGCTCCAACTTGGGACATGTGCTCACCATAGAGTGCATGAGAACCTCAACATCTTTGGCATGACCTGCGACCTGCTTGATCTCAATAGAAATTATCAATAACCATTTGGGGTGGTGATACCACCCCAGTATATATATATATATATATATATATATATATATATATATAATATTGAAATAAAGAAATCATAAGTGTGAATGTGAAAGAAAACTATTCTAACATGCAATGCATATGGTATAATACAACGAATGCAAAATGCCTACCTACTTACCTGCACTTACCTGTGAGGTCAGGTTCACCCACCTTGGTGAGGTTTAACATTCAAGTGTGTTATCTGTACTTTGACGCACTGCCCCACCAGTTATATGATTTTCTCTGGTGCATCGTTAAATGGATGCGTCAGTGCGTTTATGTTTACCAATGCACCGCCGATAAAGCTAACAAAGTACGCAGTGTGCCTTGTAAATTTATAGGTCACACCCTAGGCAGTGCAAGCCAAGTGCTTTAAATGCACCATAGAGTTTTTATTTTATTTTTACACTTAAAATTTCATTCAATTTTAAAATTTAATCCAGTGAAAACTTAAGTTATGAAGAAACAAGGACATTACCTGAACATTTTTTCGTCGAGGAGGCATGGTTGTAACGTACTAAAAAAAACTAAATTTTCCCACCGTTTGGAAAAATTTGAAATTCACGCATTGAGCAACAGACAAAAGGAAGGAAACCAAGGAAAGCATCGATGGAAGGGCGCTTCAAATAGACAAAGGTTGCATTGGTTCTTTTAATCTCTACAACACTGAAAATTGTAAAAAATATATTTACCGTCGGTATATTTTTTTTATAAAAACCTGTTTCGGTGTGCCCGATGAACAACCGCACCGGGGTGTACATGTTTAATGGGCGCACCAATTATAATTTAAAAAAAAAAATCCCTAGCATGGTGCGTATTTTTTTGGGCACGCGTGTGCACCGGTGCGTTTTCTACTACATAGCACCCTACCGTACATTTTTTGAAAAACTACAACGGGGATTTTTTTTTTGTTTAAGCATGACATGGTGCGGTATAATAATAGATGCCCTAGTGTGGTCTATTTTACATAGTGCACCACGTAAATTTGGAAATTAACCCTAACATGGTGCTCTGTATTGGAGCACTGGTGCGCATGATACAATGGAGTGCATCATAATATATTTTTTGACACAATCCTACATTGGTGCGTAAATGTTTTTTATTTAACCATATAATGGTGCGCTCTACTAATATGGCACTGGTGCTTCTAGTGTTACGTTGAGCATCGAATATTTTTAAAATAATGTTATTATGGTGCGTCATTATTTCCCGGTGCATCCTTATTTTCCTAGCGCACCATATAACATTTTTCTTTATTTGAAATAACCCTGCTACAGTGCACTAGTTTTAAAAACATCGATGCACATGTTGTATAAAACAAACCAGTGTGTTATGTACTTATAAAAGCACCAGTGTAAAATTTTTATCTAAAACCTCTTCCCACTCACCTCCGCTAGTATCATCCGCTATAAATGGATTTTTGGGATATTTTTATAGGGGCGTCCGTAAAAACCTCCACTAAAGGGTCTTTTACTTGTAGTGGATAATTTAGAGAAAAATAGGGAATGGGTTTTGGTTTAATATATATGGGTAAATCTCCCCCTTGGACCCCTACCCTCTCTTCTGGATACTTATCCCCTAATCTTTGTACATGTCCGTCTGCAATTGGCGATACATTTTATTCATTATATTTCAATTTACATTGTTTACATATTGGCTCTCGGCCATACATCACATTTACAATATACATTGCTTGGATCTCGACCACACACTATATTTACAATATGCATTGCTAGTTTGGGATTTGAAAATGGGGATGTTACAATTTAACTGTCTCTTCCATGCTTGGAATGAGGAAAATAAAATGTCACAAAAATCCATAGAGATAAGCTACATTTTGGAAGTGTTGATTTTTTGATTGAGTACCAAACAATAGTAATTTTTAATGCATGAACCCCAATGATCAATTTTCTTCCCTAAAACTAGGTAGGATCTTGCGAACAATTGTTCTTGATGATCATGGATCACAAATGGGAAAAATATTTATCATTGGAAAAATAATAGACTTTCCTACATCATGACGAGGGTTCTTTCTCACTCTAGGTTTGATTTATAATATATCAGGAATGTTGAAGTTGCAATGATGAAAATATTCCCTAGAGAAATGTGCAACTTGTGTAGGTCAGGATTCAAGGATATAAACTTTAAATTGAGAACATGATAGCTTTTTGGACAGATTAGTCTAATAGATACAATATGGAATCATTTTTTTTTCATAATAGACATAATAATTATTGATATTTATTGGTAAAGGCTTAGAGTATGTGGATCCATGGATGATTTTCATATTTTCTTGGGAAGATAATGGAAGTGCGAGATATGTGTTATTCATGATGGTAGAAGAAACACTTACCAATTGGAGAAGGATGGGAGGAAGTACAAGTTGAGTCTAATGAATGATCAAGAGACTAGAAGGATGTTCTTGTGTCAAGTTTTGGGAGTTGTGAAAGAGGAAGAGAAGTTGACAAATGAGTAATTTTTTGTAATGTAGTAGAGAAACAAAGTTGAAGAATATTGTAGCATGACGATGAAGAAAAATAATTTTGTGGAGTGGATCCATGAAGTAGTGAGAAACACTCGACCAAAGGAAGTGCATGAGTAGGCAAGGGAAGAATTGAAATGAGAATCTGCATAATGAATAATTATAATAAGAAGATAAAGAGGACATCAAAATATGTAGCAAAGGAAATTGTAGTGAAGGAGCATGTAGGAAGTAGAGGGAAGACTAAAGAATAGAAGAAAGAACATGATGAAACCCTCAAGAAAGAATAATTTGTATATTATGGGGGCCTTTAAAGAGGCCAAACTTTGGAGAAGCTATTATGGATTCTTCTATCCAAATTATCCAAGGAAGAAGGCTACTATGTGTTGTTAACCAAACCTATGCACATGACTCTCATAAATTTTAACCAAGGGTTTCTAATCCAGGAGAATCCTCAGGGTTTGTGTAACCCTGCATCAACCAAAAGAAGTTTCTTATGTGATTTTTATTTAGTTAGTTTTCAAGTTTTATTTTTGGTTATAATTATGTAGGTGGCTACGATAGACCAAGCAAGGCCAAATGAGTTATTCCAAGTGAGAATACCCACTTAACAATTCAGTTACCATAAGATCAAAGGTTGAGTGGGGAAGCTTTCCAAGTTAAACACCATAGAATGAGAGAGATAAACTTCTTATACACTTATCGGATTGAGGTATTAAATCGTACATGGTTTTGTCGAGTGAGAAGAGGAGAAAAAATTGTTTCATGTTGCAATGGTAGTCAAATTCATGATGACATCATCATATCATCATTGAAAGATGCAAGGAAAATTTGTCATACCCCTTATTATTATTATTATTCTTATTATTATTTATAATAATAATAATAATAATATCAAGAACATATTAATGCTTCTAAAACGATCATAATAAATACTTATAGGAATAAATAATAATAAAGAGGTATATACTAATTATCCTAAAGGGGGTCATAATAAATATTTATTATGGACATTTGGGTAATTAAAGAGAATGGTAAAATAAGTAACTGTAATTAATGGATAAACCCTAAAATATAATAAATAATTAAATAATGGACCTAGGGATTGGGTTCTTTACCATGGATGGACTCTATATAAAGAGGGAAAAGAATAAGAAAATGATCATCTCTCCTTGGTTGGTCAATAAAGATAAGAAGGATTAAGATTGCTAGATGAGTAGTAGATTGAGGGTTGAGGGTGACATGCTACTAAATGTTAAGTAGGAAGGTCTACGGTTGGGTGGAAGGTTTTCCCCCAACTTTTTTTGCAGTTTTCCAGGTCAAGGTTCAACGCATGAATAAGTTATGAAGTCACGAGGATGTAGTTAAATTGGGTTCTTCAACATAGGTATGTTCCTCCCTCACCTCTCACCTCTTAGGGATTCAATGAAGATTCAATGGTTATTTGCACTATTTTATGGTAAATTATATTTCCATTAGTGGATCCAACTATTACATGGCCAAATGTTTACTTGTATAATTCTTTAGTAAAAGGGTCATTAAAAAAAATTTCATTCCTAGAGGGAAAGGCTATTAGAGCAATCTTGATATGCATGCATAGTTGGATTGTGGTAGATCAATAGTGAAAATATGCGGGGTTAGAGATATTAGATAATTGGTGGAGGCTACATAGGGTTTAACAATGGGTCTATAGGGAGGACACTTGATATATTTTCACACTCCCAAAGGGAAAGGGTGTCAAGGAAGGGTTTAAGTGTGCATGCCATATGATTTAGAAAATTTCAATAACTTGTGCATCATGGAGTGTTGATTGTGTTAGAGGGATATTAAATGGAGCATAATGTTAGATGAGAGAAGGATAAATGAATTGTTGATCCAAATTTATGAAATAATGCAACAAGATACACAAATAACCATGAATACAAAGATGCAGCGGAAAAAAAACTTCATTTCATTAATATCAAAGAACTAAAATTTGTTTACAGACATAATGGAAATAAACTAGCTAGGGCGTTGTTAGCTTATCTCTGAGAAGGGATGTGGCAGCTACAGGCCTATGAACTTCATGTTACAATGAGGCTCGAAGGACTATATATTATTGAGAAACAATGGAAACCATAAACATCCAAAAACCTAACCCTAGGAGATGAAACACCAGAATATGGGCCCCGTTGGGGTAAATTGGTACATCAATTCCCCGGGGTCGTAACTTTGGCATACTATCTCCGTTTGACGCACATGATACATCGTTATAAATATATATCTGAGGACTACAACTATTAATAGAAAATATCGAGTTCGGAACAAACTCATTTTCATCGGACGTTTGATGCCCAAAAAATGTCGTTTAGGGCCTCAAAACAACTTTGAAAGTTCAGGACCCGAAAAACTGCCAAAAATAGTAAATTGTGCTACAAATAAGGAAACTGAAAAAATGAAAGAAACAATGGCAGGGTCCAAGTGGAATAGGCAGGTGGCCACCAATATCCACATGGATCATTCCTCCCCCCTTAGGAAACAATGGTCCCCATTGCATTGAGTTCCTCCATGAGATGAGGAAACTTCTGTTGAACTTGGTCCCTGGTGAGCCACTTGCCCTGGTGAAGGAGTTGGCCTGCTTTAACAACTCGATATAGATGGATCCTCTGTTGGTGGGTGTTCTTGATATGTTTGTCCATAATCCGATTAGTTTTGGCTTGTTCCATCCAGTTTGGATTTAACTCTGTTGGTGTGAGTTGTTCTGCCATGTCAGATGTGTCCAATAGAGGTGGAAAGTAGGGCCAAAGCCAGTCCACATTGAACACTGGGTGCAGACCAAGGAATGGTGGAATAATGAGCTCAAAGGAATTGTCCCCTAAATCCTTGGTGATGGTGTATGGACCATATCAGAGCGGGCGAAGCTTGCAATGGGGTTCAGGGAGGCCCTCCTTTTGTAAATGTAGCCACACTTTGTCGCCCACCTAGAAGTTGTGTTGCACCCGATGTTGATCATGTCGTTTCTTGTACTTAGCATTGGCTCTATCCAATATGTCATGAACCTATTGGCGAATTTGTTGAATGCGCTCAATGAAGTTGTTCACCTTGGAAGCTTCAGACTGGACATGAGTTGAATCAGCCTGAGTAGCTACAAAGGGCATGGCTACGTCAATGGGACATAGTAGCTGGAATCCCAAGCCCACCTGAAAGGGGTTATGGTCGGTTGAGCTATGGAGGGGCTGGTTATAACTATGTTGTACATAGGGGAGGCTCTCATCCCATGTGCGTGGATGCTTTGAGTTGTACATGCATAAAATGTGTATGATCATCTTGTTGACGACCTTTGTATGGCCATCAATTTGGGGATGGAAAGTTGTGGACTTGGTGAGCTTGGTGTCCAGTATTGACCAGAGATTGGACCAAAATGTATTGAGGAACCTATTTTCCTGATTTGAGATGATAGACTATGGGATCCCAAAGGGTAAAATCATGAAGATGGGTAACACTTTTTCTTGTTTTATGACAAAGAAAACTGTATTTTCACAAGTTCTTCAACTTCCGGCATACAAAAGTATTTTTTATATTTAGAATTTCACTTTACAGTAAAAACAAAACTTGTGAATAATTTTTTTATATTTCTAATGACTATTTTCAATTTTTTTTTATCAAGATTTGATATGTCAATTTGACAATTGTTTAACACTGTGTTCCTTAAACATGAAAGGAATGATAATGAGTTATTTTTTTCCAGAACAAAGTATCTATTATTAAACTTATGTTTTTAAGAAATGAAATATACTGCAACAATCTACAGAGACTCTATTTTATTAGGACTATAATTTTGAATCTAACGGATGAATATTATAATTTCTAGAATTTTTTGAAGTTGACCAAGATGAAAACGTTGCAGATTTTAAACACATGTTTTTCTACACCTTGTATCTATCTTAATTTTTACTTAAAAGTAAAATCTAAAAATACCCTTTTGAAGAGAACAATTTAACAATTATGAATATAAATTTTCCATAATTTTCCGTTGTGTATTTTTAGAGATATGAATTTTTCATTTCACTGAATCATAATCTCACCTAAAAATATTATGCAGTGATTTTTTTATAAAATTAGATAAAAACAATGAAAATGAAAATAAATTATACCCAATGAAAGTAGATTCAATTTTAAAAATGTTGGTATCAATTCTCAAACTAAATTTTGAGTATTTGTAGGAGTTCGCTACCTCCAAAGATGAAGTAAGATGGAGAGAATTTGCAGTTTCCTGCAAACAGTCTCATTTTCAAGTTTTTAGCTAAAACTTAGTTTTTAATGGAATCCGTTAAAAATAAACATTTCAGCTTAAATATGCTTACCACGGGAAAATAATTCATCCAAAAAACATTGTACATGAATTTCGAGGGCACTGTTAAATTTGATGTGAAAATTTTTGGTCAAAAAAGATTTCGGCCAAAAGAAACATTTGTTCGACCGAAAAATTGCCACTAGAAATTTTGGAGACCCGATTGTCACAAAAGTGTTACCCAGATTCATGATTTTACCCCAAAGTGTACCCACACTCGTTCAAATAAGATTTTAGCAGTGGCTTCTGCTGTGATATTCTTCTTGCAGGCTGCCATAATGGCCATCTTCGAGAATCTATCGACGACCATGAAAACACAGTCGTTTCCATGCTTAGTAGAAGGAATGGCCAACATGTAATCCATGGATATGGATTACCAAGGTCGACTAGGGGTAGGCAACAAAGTATAGAGGCCTTTCTTCTTGATGGTCAGTTTGGAAATAGCGCAAGCAGTGCAGGATCTGATCTACTTCTCGACATCTTGTCAAAGATTTGGCCAATAGAAATACTTATGCAGTACTACCACTATTTTCTCAACCCCAAAATGCCCAACGAACCAATTGTAGTGTGATTACCAAATCATCTTGGCACGCTCGCTTGAAGGAACACAAAGGTGTCATAGGTGACATAGTATGGCATCCTAGAGGTGAAAATTTGGAACTCGGTTACCCTCCAAGAGCGTCTTGTATGTGTGACTGAATTCTGGATCTCTCTTATAGAGAAGTGACTAATTAGAAGTCTCATGCCCACAAGAGTTGAGCACGGTGGTTAGCTCCATGATCAATGGTCGGCTGAGGCAGTCTGCAACATTATTGGTGTTTCCCTTCTTATACTTGATGTTCAAATGAAATTGTTGCATATATGTGGACCACTTCTGATGGCGATTGTTATGCAACTTCCCTTGTGTCTGTATGAACTACAGGGGTCAGTGGTCTGAGTGGATGATCGTTTCCTTCCCCAAAATATAATGCTTCTATTGTTGGCAAGCCTGCACAATGGAATACATTTATTTGTCATAAGTGGGATACTTTCAATCTATTTTAGACAATGTCACACTGTGATATGCCACTGGATGCCTCTGTTCATTAAGAACTGCCCCAATAGCATAGTCAGAGGCATCTATCTCGATGTCAAATGGTTGTTGCAAGTCTGGTAATGTGATCACTGGGGCACAACAAAGGCAATGTTTCAATTCTACGAATGCCTTTTGTTGAGATTCCAACCAAAATATTTTTTCTTTCTCTCCTCCCTTGGTGACTTGACTCAAGGGCCAAGTGATATGAGAGAATCCCAACACGAACTTGCGATAGAAATTAGTAAGACCCATAAAGTTGCGAAGCTTTGTTAGAGTGGTCAAGGTTAGCCATTCCCGGATGACTTGGATCTTGGTTGGATCCACATGCACCCCACTCTCATCAATAATGTATCCCAGATACTGAACCTGGGTCATGCAAAAAGTTCACTTCTCCAAATTGGCACACAACTTGTGTTTTCGTAGTGTTTGGAGGACCTGTTAGATGTGGTGGAGGTTATCTTCCCAAGTCTGGCTGAAGATTAGGATGTCATCCAAGTACACTACTACAAATTATTTTGTGAATGATCGCAATATTTCGTTCATAATCCTCATGAAGGTTGCAGGAGCATTCATCAACCCGAAAAACATGACCAACCATTTGAAAAGGCCCTCCTTGGCTTTGAAGGAAGTCTTCCACACATCAAAGGGTTCGATTGGTACCTGGTGATACCCAAAATTCAAATCGATCTTGCTAAAATATTTTCCCCCTTTGAGTTGGTCCAAAAGGTCATAAATCTGTGGGATCAGGTACCTATTCCGTACAATGATCTTGTTCAGCTCCCGATAGTCAATACAGAGTCTCCAAGTCCCATCCTTCTTCTGCACCAACATGATCGAGCTCCCACATGGTGATGAACTTGGATGGATGTGACCTTTCTGCAGTAGCTCCTGGATCTGCCTCTTGATTTCATCATTCTCCATAACAGAGCATCAATAGATCGGTCCATTGGGTAGCGACGCACCTGGGGTCAGATCAATGGGGTGCTTGACTTGACAGTGCAGAGGCACCCTTGTGGGTGAGGTGAAGATGCCACAGTACTCCTCCATGACCTTGTGCATTTTTTGTTGTCATGCGGAGGAGCCCTGTCTAGAAGTTTTGGCCACAATATTCTTCTTTCCTTGAGGGAATGTCATCAGGAAAACAAATTTCTCGGCTTTGGAAATGAGCTTACTGCATTGTTTTGCAGTAACCAAAGAGATAGCGACAGGCGGTGGTACCTCTAGTATCTTGTACAACTTATTTCCCAAGGTAACAATAACAACACAAGGCCGAGACTCATACAAAACATGTCACTTCCACAAGTATGGTTGACCTAATAATACATCAAAAACATCAAGAGGAGTAATGTCACATAATACCTCATCGGTGAAGGGCTTGATGCTATAAGGAAGGTGTCACTTCTTGCTGACGTGGAGATCTCGTTCTTGGTGAAGCCACCTGATAGTGTATGGTTGTGGGTGTGTTGTGGTTGACAAGCCCAACCACTTCATGGCCTTTATTGAAATGAGGTTCTTTTGGCTCCCACTATCGACAATGAACTATAGTGGGTAGCCCTTTACCCACATCTAGGAGTGGAAGAGACGCTCCTCCTCCTCTGGATCTTCCCGTTTTTCCTTTTGGATCTTTGTGGTGGCAACAGTGGCGTTGGGCTCTGCATCGATAATTTTCTTCCCTCTGTCATTCCCCTTCTCGGGTTTTGATTCAATGCCAGAGAATGCATCTGATTTAGAAGCCCTCATCTCGGGAACCAGTGACTTGTGTTGTGAGTGGAGCTCTTATGGAAATCACACCACTTTCTCGTGTCCCTCTTCGGCTTCATGGTGTTACTCTTTGCTTGCGGCTTTGGCAGGTTGTCTTGAGTCACCATGCCTTGTCTTTGTCCTTTGTTCTGCGGTTTTGGGGAACCTTTCACTTTCTTTTGATTCGCAGATCCAAAGTCTCGCTTCTTCTATTTGAATTTATGCTCAATCTTGGCAGCATACCAATATACCATACCAAGCGAGAAGATGTCGAGGAACTCCATTTCCTCCTGAATGTATATGTGCAGATAACTGCGGTACTTCAACACCAAATGTTTCTTCGAATATTTGATACCCAACTTTGTGCGCAGGGTATGGAACATATTCGTCAGCTCATGCACATCTTGATCCCTTTGTTGCCGCAACGTAGTCCATTGTATGTACTTTTCCTCATATCTCCCCATAGGTTAATATTGTTCCTTGATGGCATCTCAGAAAGAATTACAAGTGGGTATGGACGAGAACAGAGAGGGTTCCTCCTCATCCTTTTTCTCATAGTAGTTTTCCCACCAGTCCTTGACATGGGGGGTGGCTTTGAGCAGTGAAAACATAATCTTCTCCCGGTCGGAAAAGTCATGAACCTAGAAATATCCTTCTAATAGATTCAACCATCTATCTACAACATCTTCATCTATTTGGCCATCAAATATGGGAATGTCAAATTTTACTTGTACCTTAAAAGGGGTTACGCCTCCAGAGTGGCTCCTGGATGCAGATGCACCACTAGTGGGCAATCGTTGAAGGATCTAGGAAAAGTTATCCATCATCACGTTCCTTTGTTTTTCAAGGGCCTCCTCAAGAAATATTTTGATAGGATTTCCTTCTCCCTCATATTTCTTTTCTTCCCCCATGGGCGGTCGTTGGGGTTTGCGAGGCTGATCTTGCAAAGGTTCAACCATATCGATACCTAACTCCTTATACCCCGACCTCGTTGGGGACATGCAAAGAAGGATCGATAAAGAGCAGACTGCTCTGATACCACTGATCCGAATTTATGAAGAAACGCAACAGAATACACAAATAACCATGAATACAAAGATGCAACAAAAATAACACTTCATTTCATTAATATCAAAGAACTGAAATTTGTTTACAGACAAAATGGAAATAAACTAGCTAGGGTGTTGGTAGCTTATCTATGAGAAGAGATGTGGTGGCTACAAGCCTCTGAACTCTATGTTACAATGAGGCTCAAAGGCCTATATATTATTTAGAAATAATGGAAACCCTAAACATCCAAAAATCTAACCCTAGGAGATGAAACACCAGAATATGGGCCCCGTTGAGGTAAATTGGTACATCATTTTCCCAAGGTCGTAACTTTGGCATACTATCTATGTTTGACACACATGATACATCATTAGAAAGATATATCCAAGGAATACAACTGCTGACAATGAATATTGAGTCCAAAACAAATTGATATACGTCAAACGTTTGATGCCCAAAAAACGTCGTTTAGGGCCTCAAAACGACTTCGGAAGTTCAGGACCCGAAAAACTGCCAAAAATAGTAAATTGTGCTACAATTAAGGAAACTAAAAAAATGAAAGAAAAAATGGTGGGGGTCCAATTGGAATAGGCGGGTGGCCACCAATATCCACCTGGATCAATTGTATTATTCCTATGAAAGGAAATAGAAAGGGGTTGGAATATGGAAAATAGGCTTGAGAAATATGGCAATTTGGCCTCTAGCCATTGGCCACATCAACAAATGAAGCACCATGAATAGGAACATAATTGGACTCATGAGCCCAACAAGGATCCAAAAAATGAGTTGGGTCAAGGCACCGATAAATGTTTGGTTACCTAGATATTCTAATAGTTTGGAATGATTCATATTCCAGTGATGGAAACACAAATATCTAAAAAAAAAATGGAATTGTGGGGGGGGGGCATGGGGGGGAGTTCGGTTTGCTTCAGGATAAAGGGTAGAGGTTGTATTTATTTCAATGATTTATTGTAGTCAAGAGATGATGAGACTTATATGAGTGGATTTATCTCACAATCATTCTATTCAGGCCTAATAGTTTTACCATCAAATGGAATAAAATAAATAATTGTTTATTTTTAATGAAGTTCATTATCTATTTATGAATATCCATGAGTGATCCAGGTGGATATTGGAGGCCACCCACCTATTCCACTTGGAACCCCACCATTGCTTCTTTTAGTTTTTCAGTTTCTGCACAGTTTACTATTTTTAGCAGTTTTTCGGGTCCTGAACTTTCGGAGCTATTTTGAGGCCTTAAACGATGTTTTTTTTGGAAAAAGAGGAGTAACATGGATTATGGATCATGTTTCTCAAACAAAATTTGTAGTCCTCGGATATATATTTCTAACGAGGTATAGAACGCGTCAAATGGAGATCGTATGCCAAAGTTACGTCCCGGGGAAGTTGATGTACCAGCTTACCCAAACGGGGCCCATAGTCTTGGCGTTTCATCTCCTAGGGTTAGGTCTTTGGATGCTTAGGGTTTTCCATTGTTTCTCAATAATAATAGGCCTCTGAGCCTCATTTTATCACAGTTCAGAGGCTAGTATCTACCACATCTCTTCTCAGAGATAAGCTACCAGCGCCCTAGCTAGTTTATTTACATTCCATTTGTAAGCATATTTCAGTCATTTGTTATTAATGAAATGAAGTCTTATTTCCACTACATCCCTATGTTTATGTGTATTTCTGTATTTCATTGTGTTCCTACATAAATCCGGATCAGTGGTATCAGAGCAGTCTGCTCATTCTCGATCCTTCTTTGCATGTCCCCAACGAGATCGAGGTATAAGGAGTTGGGGCTCGA
>JZKD02S2181663.1:400849-414415 GCA_000966675.3 Picea glauca
AATTCAGAGGCCAGTAGCCGCCACATCTCTTCTCAGAGATAAGCTACCAACGCCCTAGCTAGTTTATTTCCATTCTGTCTGTAAGCATATTTCAGTCATTTGTTATTAATGAAATTAAGTCTCATTTCCATTGCATCCCTGTGTTTATGTGTATTTTTGTATTTCATTGTGTTCCTACATAAATCCAGATCAATGAGTTATGTTTGTGTGTTTCATTGTGTAATTATAATAAGTGGCTCCATGCTTGCATAAAAATCTCACGCCCTTCACTACCTTGGTTACCTATTATTTCTTGAGCTTCTCTCTCTCTCTCTCTCTCTCTCTCTCTCTCTCTCTCTCTCTCTGATTTTTCATAGACTATCATACGAATTATTTTTTTATCACACTGCAATTGCTCATAATCCATCATACTAATTGTTTGGTTTACCTAGATACCATTTGATTATTTCCTTTGGTTGTTTCCTATCACTATAGGGTGGATCTTGGTCATTAAATTTTTTTAAATCTTGGGTTTTGTGAAACACTAAATTTGGATGCATTTTTTAAGGTGCTTCTCGGCCTTGCAATGATTTTGTATGAAGTGAATTAAAAGCCTCAAATTTATTATATTTTCTCCCTTCCCTTCATTTACTAATTTATTATCCCATTTTTTCTTTCATTGCTTATTACCTCTACTCATTAGAAAAAAACCCTTTGGGTCCTCTTATTTGTCCTCTCTAGCTCCTCTGATTTGTCCTCTTTGTCCTTAGGCTATTTTGTAGGAAAATCTTAGGCTAAATTACCTCTACTCATTAGAAAGAAACCCTTTGGGTCCTGTTTTTTTCCCTCTATAGCTCCTCTTATTTGTCCTCTTTGTCTTTAGGCTATTTTGTAAAAATATCTTAGGCTAAATGACCATGGATGTGACATAGTTTGAAACCGAAGAGAATTTACTTTTTAAGGATTGGTGGCATTGTTTACACATGAAGAGACTGTCGATTAAACCCATTCTTTTAATTGATATTCCAATCTCACATATTCATGTAGATCATCTTCATGTATAAATACGAGTATGTTCATTTGCACACATACTTCTTTATTCCAAAATTCAAGAGAAAGTATAAATTCATTCCAAAATCCAAGAAAATCTTAGGCTAAATGACCATGGGTGTGACATAGTTTGCAACCGAAAAGAATTTAATTTTTAAGGATTGGTGACATTGTTTACACATGAAAAAACTGCCGATTAAACCCATTCTTTTAATTGATATTCCAATCTCACATATTCATATATATCATCTTCATGTAAAAATAAGGGTATTCCAAAATTCAATACTTCATTCTAAAATTCAAGAAAGAGTATAAATTCATTCCAAAATCCAAGAGGGAGAAAGTGTAAACATTGTTGTAAACATACATGGTTGTAAACATGTCTTCCGTGGTTGGTACTAAGATCTTTCTCCACATTGAATATGCAACTCAAAATAAGGTCTACCTTTGAAAATCCTCTCCCTACTTTAAAAGGTTTTCAATTTATGTCGTACATTTAGTAGGATTCAACATCAATGATTTTTCCAAAAAGTGAGTATCCCATCCATTCCAAAAAAGTGAATATGAGTTGCAAAATTAAACATTTCAAAAGATTTTAATTTTTTTTCATTTTCTTTTATTTTAATATCTACTATTTTGATAAAAAAATCAAATACAAACTAAAATATCTAAATAAAAATACCAATTATAAAACAAAATATCTAAATTATTTAAATGAAAAAATTATAAAAAAAATTACACATCATATAAGAGAATGCACAATAAAAAAATCTCCAAAACACAAGTATTAGACAACAAAATATCTTTAAAAAAAATAAAATTATCTTTATCATTTAAAGATGTAATTAATATTTAATAAGTAATTTTTATTTTTTTTTTATCATGTAAATAATTATTTAAAATGTAATTAGTATTAGTTAATATTTAATAAATATTAAATGATTTAATATATAAATTAATATGTAATAAAGGTTTGTTTTTATAATAATAATAATAATAATAATAATAAAGTAAAGCCAAACAAAAACATCAAATTTGAAAATTAGAGCAAAATCAAACACAAACGCCAAATAATTAGAGCAAAGCTAAACATAAATTTGATGTATAAGATAAATTTTAAAACTAGAGTAAAACCAAACACAAACACCAAATTTGGTATATAAAATAACAAACACCAAATTTGATATATAAGATAAATATTTGGTGTAAAAAATAACTATTTAGTGTATAAGATAACTAAAATAATTAGATCAAAGATAAACACCAAATTTAATGTATAAGATAAATTTTAAAATTAGAGCAAAAATAAACACAAACACCAAATTTGGTATATAAGATAATAAACACCAAATTTGGTGTATAAGATAACTATTTGGTGTAATTTGGTGTATAACATAACTATTTGGTGTAGAAGATAACTAATGATTTAGTGTATAAAATAACAAACACCAAATTTGGTGTATAAGATAACTATTTGGTGTAATTTGGTGCATAAGATAACTATTTGGTGTATAAGGTAACTATTTCGTGTATAAGACAACTAATGATTTAGTGTATAAAATAACAAACACCAAATTTGGTGTATAAGATAACTATTTTTTGTAATTTGGTGTGTATTAGACAACTAATGATTTAGTGTATAAAATAACAAACCCGAAATTTGGTGTATAAGATAACTATTTTGTGTAATTTGATGTATAAGATAATTATTTTATGTAATTTAGTGTATAAGATAACTATTTGGTGTATAAGATAATTATTTCTTGTAATTTGGTGTATAATATAATTAATGATATGCAATTTAAAAATGTAATTAATGATTTAATATGTAACCTTTGTTTATTTTATTAAAAATACAAATTTAAAAATGTAACTAATATGTATAAGATAACTATTTGGTGTATAAGACAATTAAAGATTTAGTGTATAAAATAACAAACTCCAAATTTGGTGTATAAGATAACTATTTGGTATATAAGATAATTATTTCGTGTAATTTGATGTATAAGATAACTAATTGGTGTATAAGATAACTAATGATATGCAATTTAAAAATGTAATCAATTATTTAATATATAACCCTTGTTTATTTTATTAAAAATAGAATTCAAAAATGTAACTAATCATTTAATATGTTATTAAGAATGTTTATAGATGTAACTAAGGATTTAGTATGTAATACATGTTTTTCTTAGAGTGTTTATAGATGTAAGTAATGATTTAACTATATATAACTAGAATAATTTGATGTATAAGATAATTAATTGGTGTACAAGATAACTAATATATGTATAATCAATGATTTAATATGTAACCTTTGTTTATTTTATTAAAAATAAAATTTAAAAATGTAACTAATCATTTAATATGTTATGTAACCAGTGTTTATTAAGAGTGTTTATAGATGTAACTAATGATTTAATATGCAACCATATGTTATGTAACCAGTGTTTATTAAGAATGTTTATAGATGTAACTAATGATTTAGCTAGTATGCAACCATGTTTTTCTTGTAGTGTTTATAGATGTAACTAATGATTTAGCTACATGTAACCAGCGATTCCAATGTAACTAATGATTTAGTAGGGCAAACATTGTGAACACAACATCTACTGCAGCAAGAAAAACAATATTACCATTTTTGTTCCTGTTATTGATAGGAACAAAAGTAGCATTGTCAGTTTGGAATTCAGAGGAGCGTAACAATTGGAAGAGGAGCCTGATAAAATTAGGAAACAGACTCTAGTCGTTCCCAGAACCATAAGAGATTCATAATATTATTACTCTGAATACAGAAGAAGACATTCTCTCCTGCTGGCAGTACAAAAATTATGTCCAAGAAATGAACCAAGCAAGCCTAGAACATACAACTTATGAAACCCACTGGAATGAAATAGTTACAGTGACCACCATTATAACTATTCACAAGACCAGACACAACTGATCCGCCCTCGAAGGGAAATTAATGTGAGAACAAAGCATATAAATCCATGAATCATAACAAATAGAATGATGACCTAAAAAATCCTAATCCATAAGAATCAAAGCACTCTACAATGGCAGCCAATTGTTCTGTATATTTAGTATATGATCATCCAAGGTAGCTTTAACTGTATCGCTTTCTTGTCCTGGCAGCTCAAAGCTCGTTGCTGCATCGTCGTTCAGAGGAGGAAGATCAAGGGGAAGCCAAGCCACATCGCCATTAAAAATCTGAGAAGAATCATTCTCATCTATGAAATCCAAGCTTGAAATTTGATCATGGATAATACAGCTATTACTTATGCTGCTTATGCTTTCCAATTCCAGGCCTTCCATGAAATTGCTCTCGTGGGAATCCACAGAGAGCAATTCATCTAGCGGTTGATTGACACTGGTACTCCCGTTGATCATGGCGGGGATATCTTCAACCCTAATTTCATTGGCAGTTGACAGTGATACTTGTTGGTCCTTACTGTCTGGAATAGTATCAACAGACCCATCAACATGATCTGTAAAAACATCAGATTGCATATTGTTGTTGCATGCAGGTTGAATCTGGAAGCCTGTGGGCTTTTTGATTGAATCGGGCAGATTGAGATTGGCCTCCGAGCCATAGAGAGCCCGGGCAGCATCGTCGTAAGCAAGAGCAGCTTCTTGGGCAGTGTCAAAGGTCCCAAGCCAGAGGCGGGCTCCTCTATTTGGTTCTCGGATTTCTGATACCCATTTTCCCCATGTTCTCTGCCTCACACCTCTATAATTGCAGAGGGCATTTTCAGGACCTCCCTTCCCCTTCATGCACCCTTTCTTGGAGCCTCTGGTTTTCCTGATCTGCTTGGTCGCGCCACCAATTAACGCCATATTATGATCCAAATTACTGTCATTTTTCCCCCATCTATGGATATATGATAAATAAGAATTATTCCTCCACGCAATATGCAGTACAGAAACACGTACTCAAATTCGAATTCTGCATGGCTGCCATTGAACGTCCCCACGCGTCCCCCTCATGCCTCGTTTCTCCCTATTTCATCTCGGAAGATGCCAGAAAACTCGTCGAGGTTCTTGCGATTTGGATTTGGTTTTGATCCATGGACGCCATTGCTGTTAACAACGTGTGGCGATTCTAGGTTTCACATTGTTGTCGATGCTTCATTGGATCTCGCGTCTTCTCCTAAATTTGATGCACCACCTTCTACCAACTGCGTCTTGCCTCGTTGTTTCTACCTGTCCTACCTTGCATATTCCTTCAACGTGTGCGTTTGTTTTCAGCTCTCTATTTTTAGAATCATTAACATTTTAAACGTGTGCGTTTGTTTTCACCTCTCTATAATTCCTTCAAACTATTTTCGTTGACATTAAAGTAAGATTTTTTTTGTTTTTGGTTACATGACCCCTCAATGAGATTTTAGGTAAGTTACCCATAAGGAGAAAAGACAAACGATACACTCAATATAACAAAAAAAAAAAGACAAATTAGTTAAACTAAGAGAGGTAGAGGTAGAGGTAGAAAAAAAATGAGACAAATTAGTTAAACTAAGAGAGGTAGAGGTAGAGAAAAAATAGACAAATAAGTAAAATTAAGAGAGGTAGAGATAGAGAAAAATAATGAATACTCATAACCAATAATATCACATGAAACAAATTAGTTAAACTAAAACAAGTAGAGCTAGAGGTAGAGAAAAAAGAAGACAAATTAGTTAAACTAAGAAAGGTAGAAGTAGGTAGAAGTAGAGAAAAGTAATGAATACTCATAACCAATAATACCACATGAGACAAATTAGTTAAACTAAGAGAGGTAGAGGTAAATAAACGTAACGAAGAATCATAACCAATTTAACCAATAATAAAAAATAAAAAAAAAATCACATAATGAGTGGTAACTAAGTCCAAATATATTTAAAAAATCGCATAATGAGTAGTAACTAAGTCAAAATATATTATAGAAGGCTAATTCACAAAGTTGCAATTGGAGTTGGCAAGGATCGGTCTTTCTAACCAATCTAACTTGGTTAAAAGTTATCAACAAGTGGCACTAACCAGGATAGGTCTTTGTAGCCAAGCCTTATGAGAATGGAGTATAAACCACTATATAAATGAGGCTTTTAAGGATTACATATAATTATTGGCTATCACAAGCATAATTTATAAGGATAGGTGTCACAAACTTATAGGTCCTATGCAAACATTTTCACTTTTGGCAACATGAGTCATGTGGCACTACTTTTCTTTGACCATAGGGACTTGATAAACATGCACCTATTACAACCACATTATGTTACTTTTCTTAAGGTCTTTCTCATAAATATTCCCTAAGTTGCAATTTGATACAACTAAGTTCTGTAATCAAGTTCTCTAACATATAGGTACATGTCCAAATGTGGCCTTAAAGCATCCCATCAATACTTTAATACTCAACCAATATCTATCAATGCTTAGCCATCTAGAACAATGCAAGGATCAATAAAATTCAATAAGTATATATACCACAACAAAAAAGTATGGGTGGCACCCAAGGTGGATGCATTAACTTATTATTATGAATAATGTTACAAGAATACAACAGTGGAGTCTAGCCTACTTCCTGCAACTCATTTTATAGATGTACAAATAACCCAAGGCACAACTACCTATTTCCACAATACTTGCACAACCTAATCCCTAAAGCATCTGTGGATTTTCCTCATACATCTCTCTTTCCTCACTTGCAATAGCCTTAGTCTAGCTCTATAATGCCTTAGACACTTGCTAGTTAGTTTAAGTCCTATGTGTAAACTTCCTAAGACTTAGTGAGAATCCAAGTTGTTCACTTCACAGTAATCAAGACTTAGCAGCTTAGAACTCCTTGTTCATTAATGATGAATGAATGAATCCTTGTGTGGATTCCTTTACACTTGCTTATGTTTTCTTTATATGGGTGGTAGGTGTCAAAAATTTCCCTCTTCTAAAGTTCCTTTCTGATGCAGGAGCATCACCAACAAAGCACGAGTGGAGGATAGTTAGGTGCACAAACACACATGTTTTAAAGAATTTTAAATTTTGGAGAAAGCGTATCACACAAATATTTTGGAAATAATTGTAATTAAAGAACCTCTTTAATGTTTTGGAGGTGGATGATTTCATGAGGACATCGGAGAATGTATTTCCTTTTAATGAAGTATAGTACAATACATATTTGATGTTCTCGACCTTATATGTCTGTCACAAATATTTATTGTAATAAACTCTAGTAGTTGATAGCTTTTAATTCGATAGGATAGCTCTAGAATAGTTGGAGGGAAGAGCTCGAAGAGCCCCTCTTGTATAAATCTTTGTATTGTTACCCAGAGAAGGATGTTGAAATTGTTGTTGTTGCACTCTAGTTATTGAGAGTTGTTTCCATTGTAGCTAAGAGTCGAGAGCTACCGAGAAGCAGTATCTGAACACATGTATATTTCAGTTGAATGAATATAATAGAGGAGCATTTTCCCAAATGTCTGGTATTGCTGCGTCTATATGAATGAATGAATAGTAGGCTTTATGTTATTTACAATTCTCTGTTATTTATCGTTCTTGTGTTTATGAATGCATTTACATGGTTGAATGTATGAATCTGTGAAATTTAGATAAGTTTCAATTGTTTCTCTTCTACGAGCAAGTGCAAGTGTGCATATTGTCCACAAGGTGTGCGTTGAAGGAGTCTGTTTCGACTCGTGAGCTTAGAAGAGATAACATGAAACTTATATAGGTGCAAGGAGTGCATAACATCTGCAAGGTGTGTGCGACAGAGCCCCTTTTGGCTCAAAAAGTTCTAGAGAGATAGCTTGAAGGCAGTTCATCTGCAAGGAGTGCACGACAGAGTCTTTTCACTTAGAAGTTTGGAAGGGTTAGCGAAGGTTGTCCATAGAGAAGGGAATTTTTGGAGGAGGACATGTTGCAAGGTGTGCACAGGATGAGATTTGACTAAGTGTCATAGAGAATATTCTAACGAGGTAAAGGTTCGAGAAAGAACAAAGCTCAGGATGAAGAGTGGCAAGAAATATTCAAAGGGAAGAGTCCTTTTGGATTTTCCAGAATCAACAAAGCCAGATCCGTCCAGGAGGGATTGGGATCGTTCCAGACCATTAGATCTGGGAAAAATTGCACGAAGGTTAGTCGTGAGGTAGTTCGTCATTTCAGAGCTTGGATTATTTCAAAGTATTGAGAGGTGGGATCGTCGAAGTCACGAAGTCATGGGGTGAATCTTAACTATTTGTTGCAAGGATACATGTGGTAGAAGATTAGAGAATCTGGGAGTTAGAGGTCCGGAAGAAATAAGTGTGGAGTAAGTGAAATATTGTGAAGTCGCGAAACCTGAAGTAAAACTGGACCGACAGATCCAGGGAGACACATGGCAGAGACCCACGGATTCAGAGAAAGGTGTTTCGGGAGGAAACATAGGAGGATTTTTCAATATCATCGGAGCCCGAAGTGGCGAAGTGATTGGCCCAAGGTTATAGCCCGCAGTCACATAGGAGAAAGAGTCTAGCGTGAGACTAGTACTCATAATTGGTGTTACCAAGCACCCAGAGATCAGAGTTGCAAGTAGTTTGAATTTGCAAGTGACATCAAGGGGACCTGTGTGTGTATGAATTATTCATGGTCTGTTGAAGGCCCGAAGAGCTAATTCAACTCAAGAGATTGAATATCTAAGACTGAGAGGTCGCAGAATCCCCAGGAGGGAAGGGGGTTGTGCCGTCAAAGTGGTATCAAAGAATAACATAATTGATTTCTGTAGGAAAAGGAGACTGAGAAGTAGGTTGATATCATCAATTGATATCAGGTACATCAACACAATGTCACCTAGGAGACGTGCAGAGCCATTCGTAGCAAATAGAGCTATGGAAAGGGAGATGTGAGAACTCAGAGCAAGGCTGGATGCCATGGAAACAATGCAAAGGAGAGCACCTGATGCTAGAGACGTCAGTGATGTAGAGAATGAAGAAGTGGAAGTTGAAGAAGTTGTAGTAGAGGATGTTGCAGAAGAGCGCTTGTTGAAAGTGATTGTCAAGTTGGGAGCTAGAGAAAAGATAAACATCCCAATGTATAAGGGTAATTTGGATGTCGAAGAATTGCTTGATTGAATGTGAGAAATGGACAAGTATTTCAACTATGAAGATTTCAATGAGGAGAAAAAGGTGAAACATGCTATCACCAAGTTGAAAGGACATGCAACAATGTGGTGGGATGAACTGTAGGCTGATAGGAGAGCAAGGGAAAACAAAAGATCAAGAGATGGGATTGAATGGTAGCCAAGCTAAAGGCTAAATTCATACCCAAGGACTACCAAATAAATCTATTCAGAAGGCTTCATAACCTGAGAAAAAAAGTAATGACATTCAAGGAGTACACAGAGGAGTTCTATAAGCTGAACATCAGGGCTGAACAAAGAGAGAGAGATGAAGAAAAAGTTGTCAGGTACATCAACGACCCGAGATATGAAATCTAGGACAAAATCAACATGATGAAAATAAGGACAATGGAGGATGCATACCAGATTGCACTGAAAGAAGAGGAGAAGTTGGCCAGAAAGAAAAGTCAACAAAGCAGAGGTAGAATCTTAAACAAAGGCAAAGGAGTTTCCCATGATAAGACGCAGAAGCCCAAAGGTGAGGCGGAGAAACCACAAAGTCACTGTTGCGTATGTTTTGTCACTTGGGTGAGCAAAACAAGGGCACTTACAAGTCTAGTTGGGCCTGCTAGACAAGACAGAGGTTAGTGCATGATTTAGAGAATCCAAGCCCATGAAATAAACAAGAAAATAAACTAAAAACAACTAAGGAAATAAAACTAGAATGCATAAGAAACTTTGAACCAAAATCAATCAACCAAATGACAAAGATTATGCGACCAATGGATAACTATATTAGTTGGAAAAACACTATACAGAAAGGAGGACTTATGGATCCCCTCTTCCTCCTTGGGAGGGCTCTTGAGTTCCCTATTGGAGAGCTCTTCTTACAATGATAAACAAGAAAGAAAATGGTGAAGAAATCCAAGCCTATTCCCTCAAGAGGTGTATTATCACTGAAATTTCATCTGCAAATGGTTACAAGAATCCAGCATCTCCAAACACCTATTAGTTCATTCATAGCCCCAAAAATACATGTACGAAGGGAACAAAAACTATACAACTGGTTATAAAATTGACATGTGCTTAGAATCCAAAGGAAGCGCGTGCACATGCTCAAGTAAAAAATGAAAGAAAAGCGCACATGTGCCCGATGCGCCATTGTGTACGCAAAAATCTACGCACACCTAATAATGACACATTTATGGCTCTTATCGGCCCCTCACCCACTTCTGGTTCAGATCCCAGGTCTATTTGACCCTCAAATCTGAGCTGAATTTGAGTGGGGGCCTGGTTAAAGACCTAAAGGTGCCCTAAAGGGCCCCTTGTTCACACTAAAGACCGATTGGATAATGCCTCAAAGATTTTCTATAAAAGAGGCCATGGGTGCACTATGAATTCAAGAATCCCATTGTATTGTTATGCTACCTCTATTCTCCTACAAGGGACCTCTTTCCTTCTTGGAGCATACTAACATCATTTCATTAAGCTATTCACCTCACCTCTTGAGGGAATAAGCTTGGATTTATTCACCATTTCCTTTCTAGTTTGTCATTTGTAAGAAGATCTCTCACACAGGGGACTCAATATCCCTCCCTTGGAGGAAGAGGGGATCCATAAGTCTCCCTTTTTCCTTCGTGTTTTCCCACTAATACAATCTATCCATTGGTGGCATGAATATTGGTCAATTGTTTAATTAATTTTGGTTATAATTTCCTTATGCATTGTAGTTTTGTTTCTTTAGTTGTTATTAGCTTAGTTGTTTTTTTATTTCATGTGATTGAGTCATTTGAATCATACACTAAATTTTGTCATGTTCAACTGACCCAACTGGACTTGCAAGTGTCTCTCTTTTGCTCATCCAAGTGGTGAAAAGGATACAACATATTGGCGACCATACTGGGGAAAGGTATCAATTTCCTCCTTATTTGGGTTGATTGAGCACTTATTTTTAATCTATTTACCTTGCATGGATCACAACCGGCCCATTCCTACCTGCAAAGAGCCGAATTCAGAGCTGGAAGAGGATAATTTCATTTAAAATTTTCTTCCCAGATGCGTATCAGAACATGCACGGGTTTTCCAGCCCACAGGCACGTCTTCCAAGAACTGTGAGCCAACAACACTGTGTTTCCAAGCACATTCTGTGCACAGTGCGCCAACAAGTCCTTGTTTCTCTGTGAATTGGCGCCATATGTGCCTCTGTCTAAACTGGGGCCTGCGCATATGTCTAGAGATCCAACATTGTAAGAGTTTTTTGTGATATTTTGAAGGCCCCTAGCCTACTAAATATTGATTCTATGCAAATTGTAAATGCACCACACTTAGATTCCCTCTCCACATAAAGGTTTAGTCAAAACATAGGCACTCAGGGGGTTAAAAGGAACCATATTTTTCCTCTTTTGCTTTCATTTTTCCACATGGATGGCTTGTTTCGATTGTAAAAGTGAAGTTAAGATCAGTTGTTATCACATATATAAACACTTGCATTGGGACCTGAAATCAAACTTCAATCAGTAAGTATGCTCTTCTCTCGCACCATCGAGTGATCTTGAGAATCAATAAAATGATTGAGGGAAGATTTCATCTCCCCTAAAAACAAAATATTTAGGAGAGGAAAAAACACCCGTAGGGATCCTCTTAGTTTCTTTTCAAAACATATTAAATTTGTAAGGTCCCATACATGCCCACATGTTGCAAAGATTAGGATATTTTTTGAAGCTACTTTCTTAGTTTACATCACTATGGGAGTTCAAATATTATTGTAATGGGCCCATACATTCCCACATGCTTGCAATCTAGGATATTTTTTTAATCTTTCTTAGATTAAATCACATTAGGGAGTTTAAAGGATTAGTAAGGACCCATATGTCCACATGCTAGTTCTTTAGGGACTTCAAAATTCTGCAAGTTTGTACCAATGGCATCTAGTAACATAGGTAATCAAGACTTGTAAAGGACCACACGAAGTCCACATGCTACAATATGACACCTAACTTATTAAAATTTTGGCACATTTTATCACTTACTCACACACAAAGTCACTACTCACTCTCATAATTTCATCTCAAATTGTGGAGGTTGAAGTAGGTTTCCTCCAAAGGGATTCTGAAATGTCCCACTATTTCTTGAAGGAATTATCCACTCCCACTTATTTCAAACAAGATTGGTTCACACCTCCAATCTCTCAAACAACCACATCTAATTTTTTTCTAAAAACTCATTAAGTTTTCCTCCACGGGAGGTGCCAAAAGAATTTTTTTAGTCTAGGTAGGATCTCGAGGATAGTCATCCAAATAACTCCCCGTTATCTGGTTCTCACATCTTCAAACATTAGAAGTTGACAAATAGGGAACTTTAAAATCTTCCAAGTTAAGTGTTCCTACACCATAAGGCAGGGAGATACCTGTGAAGGGTCGAAGGATGAACTCTGATTGTTCTATGCTTCCCCCTTGAGGCACCCACCTCTTGGAAGGTATCTAGCCCGTAACCCATTTCTGAGGCCGAAAATCTAAATGCCACACTTTAACCGAGGTACCTAGTGACCAAATTTTAGGACATCTACCCAGGTGAAAATTGTGGGCTGCAATTACACCTTGATCGGATTTTGTGTGGCTATTGGGAAATATCGCCAGCTCTTTCAGAATATGCACCCTCTACCCCTCATTATAACTGATTATTTCATCCTTCACTAGTTCCTCTTTCGGTGGATTCAGACCCCACTGTTGAGTGCTATTGGAAGGTCCGGTGCTATTTGAGAGGAATGATGTTACATATTTCTAGGACACGAGCATTTTTTTCTTTGTTATCCCACGCGAAAAAAACCCACCTACTCACATATATGCTTCTTTTAAATTGACTTATATATGATGCTCTTGTGATTACATGTGATTGTGAGATATATTGTGAAGGTCCAAATTATACAGAGACTCTTGTTCATTTATTTCTCTCATCACCATTTCTCACACATTCAACTTGCTAGTCAGACATCATAGGGGACCCACAGAATCCTCATCGTTCCAGACGCTTGCAAAACCTCCCTCCTCTTATAGGAGGAGTTCCTAGTCTTTCCAACTCATTGGATAAACCCTCTCACACCCCTATGAGTGCTACTATTTTGGGATCAACTTTACTTGGTTCCACTTTACTTGCATCCAATTCCCAAGGCCAACCATCCACTAGCTCTCCTTTATAAGAAAGCAGGGGGTAGAAATCTTCTCAAGGAGGAAGTGCAACCCCACATAACCCCCCTCAAGGTTCAGGTACACAAACCAGTCACGCCATGGTTGAAACTAATCCTTGACCGCCACTCCACATGCCATATTTGGCCTCCCTCAACATACCAAATCTGAGTAAGCTCACCAACGATCCTATATTGCACGACCCCACATGGCCTGCAATGCCCACCAAAATACCTTCATACATTCCCAAGTTTGAAGGAAAGGTGGGAGAATATCCCGCCAACCATATCA
>JZKD02S2181663.1:428491-443327 GCA_000966675.3 Picea glauca
CTATAGGTACAAAATAGGTGTCACACTACCCTCTACAAAATGGGCTCGCAGGCCTATATAAATACAAAAAATGTATAACAATAGCACTCATGGTGTATCTATAGCACCACCAATAGGTCCTCTATCTGGAGGAGGTTCCCCACCAGTTGGGGGTCCTCCAGGTCCGGGGGGAAGTCACCTAGTCATAGCTACCCCCGCTACAACTTCTTTGTGGATTAGGGTCTACAACATCGTCGGAAGGCCCACACACTGCTCCAAGAATCCCTCATCCCAAACCTGATTCCACATGCCCTCTGACACTCCCTATAGCACCACCTCCAACGGACAGTGGAAATCCTCAAGCACCCTGCCGAACTCTCCCTGAGGAAAATTCGATGAACTTGCACCGGGGTCATCAAATCTACGTCTCCTACCATCTCTCACATCATCAACTAGCCTCACACCAGCATCATCCCTCCAACGTCTCTCTCCTACCCACGACGGTCTCACGGGCCCCTGACGAGACAACGTTCTAACCAACTCCACCTCTCGACCTCATGGCCCCACATCTGCACACACAACAAATAAACGATAACATCAACATCTATCCATAAATAAAACATATGTTATACTATCAAAATCACAAAAAATAAAACACATCAACATACCTCTATGGTCTCAATCCTCTCCAGGAGGTAAAAACATATCTGGGTCCTTGTAGTAGTCCATCCCACCATACGAATACCACAATATAATCTGTGGAATCTAGCGCCACACATGCGCCATATCAATCGTAAAATAATGGCCACCCTCCCCACCTCCATGCCATACCAAAATGGATGCCCACCACATCAGTCGGGGCTCCTGTGCATCAACCGCTGGCAACAACACTCTAGGGTGCAACATGGGCACCCTCTCTAAGAACCATGCCACCAAGATCAACCCAAAGGAAAAATCACCTAAGTTAGAGGCTGGACACTGGTTGAGCTGCCCCATCATCTTGGTGTGCAACATCAAACCCCAAGAAAAATGCTCTCCACCCAATGCTCTCTGCATAATCCTCAGCTAACCAACATTGATCCGCTAAGTAGCTAAGGGTCTGTAGATCCTCACAATCATCGTTGTGATGCAACGATGCATGAGTGCATCCATTACCCCAATCCACACGATTGAACCTGACATAAAGTCCAGCTCGAAACAGTACGTCTACACTAAGTCTACCAAGTGTGCCTCCCTTGGCAACTTGGGATCAACAGGTAGGGCCCTCCCCCCAAAAGGGAGCCTATTCAAGAAATAGATGTCCTCCATCGCAGAGAATGTTAGATGCTCCCCCCGCACAATGAAGCACTACAACTCAGTGCTCCACATGGAAATAAAAAATTGCAACAAGTACTCATGTGCCTGTAGAAGTGGGTAGTCAAAGAAGTTTAGCAACCCATAGGCTTCCAAAGGTTCTTGAACACCTGGCTCATCCCTCAATGCCTCTTTGAGGTGTGCCCAACACCTCTCCCTCCAGTGTACTAGCATCCTAAACTGATCACCTTCATTCACACAAACAACACTTGATCAACCATCACAATTCATAAAACAAAAAACTTCAAAAAAAAGACAAGTTTTTTCAAAACCCCCCGTCTTTGCCTCATGTGCGTGGTTTCCACCCCCCATAGGCATGAACATATGCGCTCCTATTCTTCGAACAAAAATGCATCAACGTGCATTTTTCAAATAAACAGACACACATCAATGCACATCTGTAACACCCACAGGCGCACATTCATGCACACTTGTTCGTTACACATATGTCAGAGAAACAGTTGTGCACAGTGTGCAGCTATACTTCAAAGAGGCATGCATCCAATGTGAACCTATTTTACTCACTCACGTGCCCCCATGTGCAACTTTCCTCTCTATATCCGTGCACCCCAGTATGGGTATCCCTTGATCGCCTGCACACTAGGGGGGGCACCTTCAAAAAATCCCACAGTACGGCCATCCGTATGATCCTGCCCAGAAAATAAACCCTAACTACTATGTAGGAGGATGAGACCACTAACTTGGCCCTCGCAAATCCTAGATCGGCTTACTCGAACTCCCAGAATCTCCAAATCTCCTCTAAAAACCTCTCGTCGGCTCACTATGGCAACAGGTACAAATGAGGTGGCATTGTGGGCCCAACAACTATATATAGTCCCTTTTTCCAAACTTCCATTCTCAATTACAGGAGCTCAGAACATCCATGTTTCGATCTGTCTTCAGCCACGGGCTCAGGATCCTGCCACCTACACAGTCACATCCCCTAGATCACCATCCATCCTCAGCCCCGGGGGAGAATTTTTCTCCCATCATGCCCAGGTATGCATACTCATGTTCAAAATTATCAAATAGTTGTTATATGCTCTTTATCTTTAGATATTGTTCACGTCGGGTATTTGGTTTTAATATGTGCAGGTACTTGGTCATAACACACCACCGCAGCCCCTTCAGGTATATGATCAACACTGGCATGTAATCATTCCCTTTGAATATCAATTGCATCTCCGAGTCACACCCTCCGACATTTTCTTGTAGGATCCCCCCATCCAGCTTTGCAGTACTATCACCTCCGCTGTATTTTAAGTACTATCACCCGGTAGCACTCTCCCCTACATGAGTTGTCCCATTCATATTCCCCTTTTGTCACTTTGGCACTCATGCTGCTTTCACCCCCTAGGGATGGGAGTCCCAATAGTATTAAGCATGTTTGAGAATCAACCACATAATCCTTCTCCTCATTTATGCTAGCTTTCCCAATGGACTCCCAAGATACCTCCTCGTGGTTCTCGTTTGACTGTGCCTTCATAGTATCATTGACCCTCCATGTCATCCACAGTTAGTTTGCCCATCTGTAGATTTCCCTCCATTCATTTAACTCATACAGAAACCCACCTATGGGCCCCCCACCCTCCAACAGTTCTCCACACAACTTGCACCCTCATAGGCCAAACCATCTTACACTGCGGCACCCTACACATTATCCCAAATTATTTTTTATTCATTTGGTAATTGTACAAAGCCTTTGTTTCCAACATTTTCATAGATTTTTTTTCTCGCCTTTAGTGAACTTCTTTTCTGGAAAATCAACCCATGTTTCCCTTGGTTGGGGCCTTCCTTACCTTCTTGACATCGTCCATAAAAATCTTGAGTATCCCATAGTCCATAGACCTTTGATCTCTAAGTTTTGTCCACTTTGCCATGCCTCTGGCACAATTTAACCCATGTCTAGTCGTCCCCTTGACACTTGATTCGGTTTCACTGTTGCTGCCAATAATACTTCACATATATCCCCAACCAAGGGTAGTATTGAGTCTCACTGCATCTTGATTTCTTCCATGTACCTCATCAATTCCTGATCTCATCCAATGGATTTCATGAATCCCTTTGCTTCTTGGAATTGCATCTCCTTTTCTGTCAACATCAACACAGTTTCCAGAAGGGTGACAATATCTTAACTCTCATTACATTTACAATGAGGAGTCTCGGATGGCACAGAGAGAACCATCATTGTTCTATGTTGTCATTGACCCCCATAACATTTGACATCAACACAATCTCATGTTACGGTGGGTCTTACTTTGCGAATATTGCAGTTGTTTTATACTAACCGATGACCTCTGAAATTTTTCGGCCATCAATGCCTATGAGTCATCCACACTTCTTACAGGTGTCATCGCCTCTTTTTAGAGTCTCTTCATAATCAGAATTTTCATATGAACTTATCAAACTGCCCCGGAGGGTGCTGTAGTTATCTACATCAACATACAACTTTAGTTACTGACTTACACATTTGAGTTACATGATACGAGCATGGGACATGCTCGCCTCATTTGTATATAGTTTTATTTTTCCACACCTAGAGGAAGGTCCGGTCCCACATTTTCCCCTTTCCTTCCAACAGATCGCTCTTGTAGTTCCTCTCCATGCTCTTTCTTACANAGGTGAGCCCCCTCATCCCTATAGGTACAAAATAGGTGTCACACTACCCTCTACAAAATGGGCTCGCAGGCCTATATAAATACAAAAAATGTATAACAATAGCACTCATGGTGTATCTATAGCACCACCAATAGGTCCTCTATCTGGAGGAGGTTCCCCACCAGTTGGGGGTCCTCCAGGTCCGGGGGGAAGTCACCTAGTCATAGCTACCCCCGCTACAACTTCTTTGTGGATTAGGGTCTACAACATCGTCGGAAGGCCCACACACTGCTCCAAGAATCCCTCATCCCAAACCTGATTCCACATGCCCTCTGACACTCCCTATAGCACCACCTCCAACGGACAGTGGAAATCCTCAAGCACCCTGCCGAACTCTCCCTGAGGAAAATTCGATGAACTTGCACCGGGGTCATCAAATCTACGTCTCCTACCATCTCTCACATCATCAACTAGCCTCACACCAGCATCATCCCTCCAACGTCTCTCTCCTACCCACGACGGTCTCACGGGCCCCTGACGAGACAACGTTCTAACCAACTCCACCTCTCGACCTCATGGCCCCACATCTGCACACACAACAAATAAACGATAACATCAACATCTATCCATAAATAAAACATATGTTATACTATCAAAATCACAAAAAATAAAACACATCAACATACCTCTATGGTCTCAATCCTCTCCAGGAGGTAAAAACATATCTGGGTCCTTGTAGTAGTCCATCCCACCATACGAATACCACAATATAATCTGTGGAATCTAGCGCCACACATGCGCCATATCAATCGTAAAATAATGGCCACCCTCCCCACCTCCATGCCATACCAAAATGGATGCCCACCACATCAGTCGGGGCTCCTGTGCATCAACCGCTGGCAACAACACTCTAGGGTGCAACATGGGCACCCTCTCTAAGAACCATGCCACCAAGATCAACCCAAAGGAAAAATCACCTAAGTTAGAGGCTGGACACTGGTTGAGCTGCCCCATCATCTTGGTGTGCAACATCAAACCCCAAGAAAAATGCTCTCCACCCAATGCTCTCTGCATAATCCTCAGCTAACCAACATTGATCCGCTAAGTAGCTAAGGGTCTGTAGATCCTCACAATCATCGTTGTGATGCAACGATGCATGAGTGCATCCATTACCCCAATCCACACGATTGAACCTGACATAAAGTCCAGCTCGAAACAGTACGTCTACACTAAGTCTACCAAGTGTGCCTCCCTTGGCAACTTGGGATCAACAGGTAGGGCCCTCCCCCCAAAAGGGAGCCTATTCAAGAAATAGATGTCCTCCATCGCAGAGAATGTTAGATGCTCCCCCCGCACAATGAAGCACTACAACTCAGTGCTCCACATGGAAATAAAAAATTGCAACAAGTACTCATGTGCCTGTAGAAGTGGGTAGTCAAAGAAGTTTAGCAACCCATAGGCTTCCAAAGGTTCTTGAACACCTGGCTCATCCCTCAATGCCTCTTTGAGGTGTGCCCAACACCTCTCCCTCCAGTGTACTAGCATCCTAAACTGATCACCTTCATTCACACAAACAACACTTGATCAACCATCACAATTCATAAAACAAAAAACTTCAAAAAAAAGACAAGTTTTTTCAAAACCCCCCGTCTTTGCCTCATGTGCGTGGTTTCCACCCCCCATAGGCATGAACATATGCGCTCCTATTCTTCGAACAAAAATGCATCAACGTGCATTTTTCAAATAAACAGACACACATCAATGCACATCTGTAACACCCACAGGCGCACATTCATGCACACTTGTTCGTTACACATATGTCAGAGAAACAGTTGTGCACAGTGTGCAGCTATACTTCAAAGAGGCATGCATCCAATGTGAACCTATTTTACTCACTCACGTGCCCCCATGTGCAACTTTCCTCTCTATATCCGTGCACCCCAGTATGGGTATCCCTTGATCGCCTGCACACTAGGGGGGGCACCTTCAAAAAATCCCACAGTACGGCCATCCGTATGATCCTGCCCAGAAAATAAACCCTAACTACTATGTAGGAGGATGAGACCACTAACTTGGCCCTCGCAAATCCTAGATCGGCTTACTCGAACTCCCAGAATCTCCAAATCTCCTCTAAAAACCTCTCGTCGGCTCACTATGGCAACAGGTACAAATGAGGTGGCATTGTGGGCCCAACAACTATATATAGTCCCTTTTTCCAAACTTCCATTCTCAATTACAGGAGCTCAGAACATCCATGTTTCGATCTGTCTTCAGCCACGGGCTCAGGATCCTGCCACCTACACAGTCACATCCCCTAGATCACCATCCATCCTCAGCCCCGGGGGAGAATTTTTCTCCCATCATGCCCAGGTATGCATACTCATGTTCAAAATTATCAAATAGTTGTTATATGCTCTTTATCTTTAGATATTGTTCACGTCGGGTATTTGGTTTTAATATGTGCAGGTACTTGGTCATAACACACCACCGCAGCCCCTTCAGGTATATGATCAACACTGGCATGTAATCATTCCCTTTGAATATCAATTGCATCTCCGAGTCACACCCTCCGACATTTTCTTGTAGGATCCCCCCATCCAGCTTTGCAGTACTATCACCTCCGCTGTATTTTAAGTACTATCACCCGGTAGCACTCTCCCCTACATGAGTTGTCCCATTCATATTCCCCTTTTGTCACTTTGGCACTCATGCTGCTTTCACCCCCTAGGGATGGGAGTCCCAATAGTATTAAGCATGTTTGAGAATCAACCACATAATCCTTCTCCTCATTTATGCTAGCTTTCCCAATGGACTCCCAAGATACCTCCTCGTGGTTCTCGTTTGACTGTGCCTTCATAGTATCATTGACCCTCCATGTCATCCACAGTTAGTTTGCCCATCTGTAGATTTCCCTCCATTCATTTAACTCATACAGAAACCCACCTATGGGCCCCCCACCCTCCACCAGTTCTCCACACAACTTGCACCCTCATAGGCCAAACCATCTTACACTGGGGCACCCGTTTCTGTATCTACACATTATCCCAAATTATTTTTTATTCATTTGGTAATTGTACAAAGCCTTTGTTTCCAACATTTACATAGCTTTTTTTTCTCGCCTTTAGTGAACTTCTTTTCTGGAAAAGCAACCCATGTTTCCCTTGGTTGGGGCCTTCCTTACCTTCTTGACATCGTCCATAAAAACCTTGAGTATCCCATAGTCCATAGACCTTTGATCTCTAAGTTTTGTCCACTTTGTCATGCCTCTGACACAATTTAACCCATGTCTAGTCGTCCCCTTGACACTTGATTCGGTTTCACTGTTGCTGCCAATAATACCTCACATATATCCCCAACCAAGGGTAGTCTTGAGTCTCACTGCATCTTGATTTCTTCCATGTACCTCATCAATTCCTGATCTCATCCAGTGGATTTCATGAATCCCTTTGCTTCTTGGAGTTGTGTCTCCTTTTCTGTCGACATCAACACAGTTTCCAGAAGGGTGACAATATCTTGACTCTCATTACCTTTACAATGAGGACTCTCGGATGGCACAGAGAGAACCATCATTATTCTATGTTGTCATTGACCCCCATAACATTCGACATCAACACAATCTCATGTTACGGTGGGTCTTACTTTGCGAATATTGCAGTTGTTTTATACTAACCGATGACCTCTGAAATTTTTCGGCCATCAATGCCTATGAGTCATCCACACTTCTTACAGGTGTCATCGCCTCTTTTTAGAGTCTCTTCGTAATCAGAATTTTCATATGAACTTATCAAACTGCCCCGGAGGGTGTTGTAGTTATCTACATCAACATACAACTTTAGTTACTGACTTACACATTTGAGTTACATGATACGAGCATGGGACATGCTTGCCTCATTTGTATATAGTTTTATTTTTCCACACCTAGAGGAAGGTCCGGTCCCACATTTTCCCCTTTCCTTCCAACAGATCGCTCTTGTAGTTCCTCTCCATGCTCTTTCTTACAAAGGTACTCTCAGTAGAAGAAACATTGATGTATTTTGGCTATACGTATTCCTAACCTCACACATAAGGGGGCATCTGTTATCACTGAAATTTTGTTCGTAAATGGTTATAGGAATACAACATCTCCAAACACCTATTAGTTCATTCATAGCCCCAAAAATACATGTCCAAAGGGCACAAAAACTATACAGTTGGTTATAAAATTGACATGCACTCAAAATCCAAAGGAAGAGCGCGCACATGCTCAAGTCAAAAATGCAAGAAAAGAGCACATGCGCCCAATGCACGACTATGTACGCAAAAATCTGCGCACACCTAAGAATGACACATTTATGGTTCTTGTTGGCCCCTCACCCACTTTTGTTTCATCTCCCAAGTCAATTTGACCCTCAAATCCAAGATGAATCTGAGTGGGGGGTTGGTCAAAGACCTAAGGGTGCCCTAAAGAGCCCCATGTTCACACTAAAGATCGGTTGGATAATGCCTCAAAGATTTGATATAAAAAGAGGCCATGGGTGCACTATGAATTCAAGAATCTCATTGTATTGTTATGCTTCCTCTATTCTCCTACAAGGGACCTTTTTCCTTCTTGTAGCATACTAGCATCATTCCATTAAGCTATTCACCTCACCTCTTGAGGGAATAAGCTTGGATTTCTTCACCATTTCCTTTCTAGTTTTTCATTTGTAAGAAGAGCTCTCACATAGGGGACTAAAGATCCCTCCCTTGGAGGAAGAGGGGATCCATAAGTCCCCTTTTTTCCTTGGTTTTATCCCACTAATACAATCTATCCATTGGTGGCGTGAATATTGATCAATTGTTTGATTAATTTTGGTTCTAATTTCCTTATGCATTGTAGTTTTGTTTCTTTAGTTGTTATTAGCTTAGTTTTTTGTTTATTTTATGTGATTGAGAAATTTGACTCATACACTAGCTTATGTCCTGTTCAACTGACCCTAATGGACTTGCAAGTGTCCCTCTTTTTCTGATCCAAGTGGCGAAAAGGATACAACAAGGTGAGTGGAATAGCTTATTGGAATGTTGCTAGAATGATCCAAGAAGAAAGAGGATTCTTGAAGGAGGATTGAGGGAGAATAAAAATACTATGAGATTCTTGAATTATTAGTGCACCCATGGCCTCCATTTATAACATGTATTTGAGGAAATATCCAATTGGTTCTTAGTGTGAATAAGGGGCCCTTTAGGGCACCCTTTGGTCTTTGACCAAACCCCCATTCAGATTCAACTCAGATTTGAGCTTCAAATCAAGTTGGGAGTTAGTCCATAAATGGTTGAGGGGTCGACGAGAACCATAAATGCGTTGTTCACAGGAGTGTGTATATTTTCTTGTACACAGTCATGCATGTGGTGCATTGTGCACTCTATGGGATTCTTTGGCCCGTGCATTGTGCACATGCTTCCTTTAGTGGTTCATCGCATGTCAATTTTTGTCCTATTGTATAGTTTTTTCCTCTTGGAAATGCATTTTTGGTGCTGCGGGTGAACTAATAGGTGTTTGGCAGTGTTGTATTTCTATAACCATTTGCATGAAATGTTGCAGATGAAATTTGGTGATAACATATGCTCCCTTATGCGTGAGTTTAGGAGAATATTTATAGCCAAAATACATCAATGTTTTTTCTACTGAGATTACCATTGTAATGAAGAGTGTTAATAAGAAATGAAAGAGTGATCCTGTCGGAGGGAGAGGGGAAACCGTGAGATCCAAATCTGTCTCTAGGGAGATAAAATAAAATATGTATATAAACAAGGCGGGCATGCCCCATGCTCATGT
The DNA here is from genome assembly GCA_000966675.3 of Picea glauca. NCBI lineage: Eukaryota > Viridiplantae > Streptophyta > Pinopsida > Pinales > Pinaceae > Picea > Picea glauca. The sequence continues at coordinate 438,216 of JZKD02S2181663.1, forward strand.
CATGTAACCCAAAAATGTAAGATAGTAATTGAGGTTGTATGCTAATGTAGATAACTCCAGCGCCCTCCAGGGCGGTTTGATAATGGAAGATGAAAATTCTAATGATGAACATATTCTAAAGAGAGGAAACGATGTATGTAAGACGTGTCAATGACTCGTAAGCATGGATGGCCTAATAAATTCATAAGTCGTTGGCTAGTGTAAAAAAACTGGAATAGTCGCATAGTAAGACCCACCGTAACATGAGATTGGGTTGAAGTCGAATGTTATGGGGATCAACGTCATCAGAGAGAAATTATGGTTCTCTCTGTGTCGTTTGAGGCTCCTCATTGTAAAGGTAATGAGAGTCAAGATATTTTCGCCCTTCCAGGAACTATGATGATGTCAACAGAAAGGGAGACACAACTCTAAGAAGCAAAGGGCTTCATGAAATTCACTAGATAAGATCATGAATTGATAGGAAACAGGAACAACGTCAAGATGTGGGGAGACTCAAGACTACCCTTGGTTGGGGGTATGTGTGAAGGATGAATGGAAACAACCGTGAAATTGTATCTAGCATGAGGGGGATGACTAGACATGGTGTTTAATTGTGCCAGAGGTATGACAAAGTGGACAAATGCAGAGATTACAGGTACATGGACTGTGGGATACTTGGGGTTTATGGACGATGTCAACATGAGTAGAGGATAGTGGATGCCCCAACCAAGGGAGACATGGGTTTCTTTTTTGGAAAAAGAAGGTTGTCAATGGTGACAAAAAAAAGCTAAGCAGATGTTGGAAACAAAGGCTTTTTACAATTACCAAGTAAATAAAGAATAATTTGGGATGAGTGTATAGATACAAAAACGAGTGCCCCAGTGTAAGATGGCTTGGCCTGTGAGGGCACAATTTGTGTGGAGAACTGGTGGAGGGTGGGGGGGGGCATTGGTGGGTTTCTGTATGAGGTAGATGAATGGAAGGAAATATGTAGATGGGAAAACTAATGGTGGGTGAAATGGAGGGTGAATGATATTGCCGAGGTGTAGTCAAAATAGAACTGTGATGAGATAACTTGGGATTCCATTGGGAAAGCTAGAAAAATGATGAGGAGTATGTGGACAATTCTCGGAAATGCATAAGACTATCGGGACTCCCATCCCTAGGGGGTGGCATGAGTGTCAAAGTGCCAAGGGGGACTATGAATGGGACAACTCATGTGGGGGAGAGTGCTACCGGGAAACACTACCAAAATGCAATGGAGGTGATGGTACTGCAGAATCGGATATAGGGACCCTAAAGACAAATGTCGGAGGGTGTGACCGGGGATGAAATTGAGCTTCATAGGGAATTATTACATGCCAGTGTCGATCATATACATGAAGGGGTTGTGCTAGTGTGTGATGACCAAGTACCTGCACATATTAAAATTGAATACCCGACATTAACAATATCTAAAGATAAAGAACATATAACAGTTATTTGATAATTTTGAATATGATCATGCATACTTGAACGTGAAGAGAAAAAAATGCTCCCCTAGGGCCGAGTGTAGATGGTGACTCAGGGAATGTGACTGTGTAGGTGGTGGGACCCTGATCCCACGGCTAAAGATAGATCAGAAAACAAAGACTCTAAGCTCCTGTAACTAAGCGTGGAAGTTTTGGAAAAAGGGACTATATATGGTTGTGGGGCCCACAATGCCACCTCATTTGTACCCGCTTCTATAGTGAATTGACGAGATTATTTGGAAGATTTTATGAGATTATGGGATTTTGAGCCAAGTGATCCAGGATTTGTGAGAGTCCAGTTAGTGGTCTCATCCTCCTGCACAGTAGCTAGTTTCTATTTTTTGGGTAGGGGTCGTACGAATGGTTGTACTAGGGTATTTTTTAGGGGTGGGCCCATTAATGCATGGGAGAGGGAAAGATAACCATGCTGAGATGTGTGGGTATAATTCCTTCTCCCACGCTTGATGTGTGACTATGCTAAATAAAACCTTGCATGGGGGCGCGTGGGTAGGGAAAACAGGTGCGTATGCGACGTGCGCTTATTCGAATTACAATTGCACACTGTGCACATCTGTTTCTCAAACAGTTGTGCATTAGTGCACAACTGTGTAGAGAAAAAGTGCGCATGAGTGTGAAACTGTGGGTGTGACAACTGGGCATTGATCTGCATCTGTTTCTCCTACATATGTGCATTGATGTGAAACTATGTGAAGAACAGGTGCACATATGTGCACATCTATTGGGGTGACAACCGTGCACTTGAGGCGAAGTTAAGGGCTTTTTTGAAAACTTGAATGTGATGGTGTTTTTTATAAATGATGATTGTTGACAAAGGGTTTCTGTGTGAATGCAAGTGATCAGTTCACTATGCCAGTCCACTGGAGGGAGTGAGAGTGGGAGCACCTCCGAGAGGCGGTGAGAGAGGATCTGAGCGTTCAGAGACTTTTGGAAGCCTATGGGATGCTCAAGTTCTTCTACTGCCCATTGATACGGTCGCAGGAGTACCTGCTCCAGTACTTGATATCGATGTGGAACATTGACCTGCAATGCTTCATGGTGAGGGGACAACAATTGACATTCTTAGTTGTTGAGGATGTTTATTTTCTAACGGGGCTCCCCTTTTGGAGAATGGCCCTACCTGTTGACCCCCAACTACCAGGTGATGTGCAGTTGATAGACCTGGCGCAGGATTAATTTTTGGGGTAGAACCCAATTTCAGGTTTGATTGTTTGAATTGATGCGATGGATGCGCTCTGGCATCAATGAATCGTGACTATGATTGTGAGGATCTACAGATCCTTAGCTACTCAGTGGATCAGTGGTGCTCAATTGAGGATTATGTAAAGGGTCCTTGATGGGGATTTTTTCACCTGGGGCTTGATGTTGCATGCCAAGATGATGGGGAAGATTCACCGGTGTCAGACCAACAACTCCGGTGAGTTTTCCTTTGGATATATCAGTATAAAAAATAACTAGATAACTTGCTATATAGTGGCGGAATTTATTAATAACATGTATAACAACTAAAAATTATTTTTCTGTTATTGTGTAATTTAATTCAGCGGGAGTAAGATTTTTTTTTAATAAAATAAATAACATAAGGTTTCTTGTCTTCTTCTTGTCCGAGGACAACACCTATGGTGATATCTGATGCATCTGTAGAGATGTGGAATGGTATTTTCCAATTTGTCCCTCTCAACATCGGTGTTGTTGAAACCATCCTTTTGAGTTCTGCAAATGCAACATCACATTTATCAAACCACTGAAATTCCACATTACCAGTTAAAGCATGTAAAGGTGCAGTTGTTCTTGAGAAATTTTCTATGAATCTACGATAATATCCTTCACATCCAAGGAAACTACGTACCTCATTTTGTGTACGAGGTGTAAGTAGATTAAGTATTACCTCTATTTTTGTTGGGTCTACCTTGATTCCATCTGCAGAAACATAGTGTCCAAGTACCACACCTTTGGTCATCATCATATGACATTTCTCATGACTCAAACATAGCCTGGTAGCAATGCATCGTTCCAATACCTTCTCCATATTACTTAGAGCTTGATCAAGATCAGTGTCGTAAGGGGTGAAATAGTCCATGTAAACTTCAAGTCCTTCATTAATCAAATCAGAAAATATGCTCAAAATGGCTCTCTAGAATGTAGTTGGAACATTACATATTCCAAAGGGAAATACTCTATATGCGAAGGTACCCAAGGGACATGTAAATGTAGTTTTATCCTGGTCTTCCAGAGCAATCTGGATTTGATTATAACCACTAAAGCCATCTAAGAAGGAAAAAAATTGCTTCCCTGCTAAAGTGTCAAGGTCCTAATCAATTAAAGGTAAGGAAAAGTGGTCCTTCTGGGTAGCCTTATTGATTTCTCTGTAGTCTACACATATTTTCCATTTCCCATTCTTCTTGGGGATGATTACTAGTGGAGAAACCCACCGACTGTCTAAAATAAGATATATAAAATCTACATCCAATAGTTTCTGTAACTCTTATTTAACAACCTCCCTGAGATGAGGGTTCAATCTTCATTTGGGCTATCGGATGGGTCAGGCATCTTTCTCAATATAGATATGATGTGTAGAGAGTTGGGGATCAATACCCTTCATGTCAAGGTAATCCCAAGAAAAAGCCTGTTGATATTTAGAAAGGATCTGAATCAATTTTTGTTGTTGTTTCTCATTCAAATTAGCATTAATATTCAGAAACCTCCCTGGTGCAATTTAAACTGATATGTTTTTATGGATAGCAGTAGTGGGAATTTGTTTCTCCATCAATTCTTCCAAAGGATCTCCCTATGCTTCATTATCTAAAACAACTTTTAGCATTTGACATGTTGGGTTTCTTATAATGGCTGGGATGTTAATGAAGCTACTGATCACATCATCTTCTATTTGGTTCTTGAGTCTGAGAGCTTCTTCCAGTGTGAGAGGAGATTGTAAATTCTTTTATGGATATCTAGGTGGTGGCAATTGTTGATGTATGATAGGCAGACTCGGTTTATATGGAGGATACAGGATGAGGTTCTTTGTAGCAATTCCTATAGCAATTGTCATGTTGCATGTGCGACATCCTATGTATGCATCTATTGTTGTGAGCCATGGTATTCCTAGTATCAATGGGTGTCCATCGAGTCCACTTCTTGGGTTGATAACTAGGAAATCAGTTGGGTATTCCTAAGAGTCGACCGAAATTTCTATATCTTGTAATGTGCCGACTGTTTTAACCAATGATCTATCAACAAATTGTAATATAATTGAAGTAGGTTCAAAGGAGGTGAAAACCAAAATGTTACAAGTCTCGATGCTCAGGATATTAATGGCTACCCCCAAATCCACTATTGTATTTGGAAAAAAACAACCCTGTATCTAAATTGTTACCACGATATTCCTTGGGTCTGTATACTTGACTGACTCCTGCCTGCCTAGAATAAGGTTGGACAAGGATCCTACCACATGAATAGTTGATGTATTTTTATCTTTCCTCACAGGATTCTTCCCACATAATTCCTTAATTGTCTTTTCATAAATTGGGACGTCTTGCAGAGCCTGTAGCAGTGGAATCTTAACACATAGATTCTTTAGTTCCCCTTGTTAGAATATAATGGATGT
>JZKD02S2181663.1:454108-472515 GCA_000966675.3 Picea glauca
CCACTTAAAGGTAGAAAGGCAAGGGGGGTCTGGAATCCGACGTGCGCTGTTGATCCGGGTGCACAAATCCCATCCGTTCAAACTTGATTTTCGTTTAACGTGGGCACATTCGCACCAAAACTTAGGACAAATGGCTTTTTTTAACCCTTTCTTTCGCATTCTAACCCCTTGCAAGAAATATTGCTAACACCACCAAATTTCCAGTGTTTTGATATTGTCCTATTTGTGGTGGGGTAGGATGCATTTCTTGTTGGGTATTCATCACACATTGGTGTGGAATAGTGTTTTGCAACATGGTCAGGGGTGGTTGTTGAAAATAATGTTGTGGGGCCTTCTAAGGGGCAGGCGGGACTGGAGTATGTGGCACATTCATGGAATCTTTCATCCATTTGAAGTCGACAATTTGGGGGCAATGGTGAGTGTAATGGCCATGCTCACTACAAAGAGCACAAGGGAAGTTTGTCTAGAGGTTGTTATTATTGTTCCTCCCTTGGCATTTTTTTTAATTGTCCCCTTAGGGGTTTTGGTTACCCTAATTCTAGTTTCCCCCAACAGGTTGGTTTTGTTGGGGGTTATTTCCTCCTGGTCCTGGGTTATTATTGTTTCAGGTTTTCCCTTTATTTTTGGCATTATTCAAATGATGAGTTGGATTTTTTGTATTCAACTGTTAAAAAGTATGAAATTGTTTAATGGGAGAGGGATGAACATAGTTAACACATGTGTGTGGTTGTCCATGTGGAGGAGAAAATGGTTGTGGAGGACCAGGAAATGGGAAATACATATTTTTTTGTGGCAACAATCTGTAGGGTGTATAGGAAGGCATAGCGCTTTCACTAGTTCCCAGGTTATAAGCTGAGGTAGAAGGGGTACCTGAACTTGGTTGAGAATCCAGGCACATGATGGGTGCCGACAAGGGTCCACTCATGGGTGGAGGGAAAGAAACAAGATACGGTTGTTGGTAAAGGGGAGGAGGGTAATAATATGACCTTCCATATATCAGCTGATATTGGGGTGTACCATACATAGGTGGTGGTTTGATATACATATTGTGCTGTGTTGTGGTACCAATCAATCCATCTACTGCGTGAGAAATCCCAGGTTTGTCTTGGTCGAATGGTATGAGTCACGATGCATCAGGTATTACCGTGTATAAGTAACATGACTGAGCATAAATGAGGTTGTAATGTTCAGCCTTACTGTTGGATTCCTCTTTAGTTTGGGGGAAGGTGGATGCCACATCTTTGGCAAGGATAGAGACGAGTGATTTGAGAAACCAATCGAGACATTGTTCTTTAGTGGTTTCTACTTTTCATAAACTACGTCACCAATGCCATTCATGAATGTGGTCAAAAATGTGTGTAGCCAAGGTTTGTTTTCACTCAAAGAGAAGTTCTAGACCAATGTCATGACGAAATCGTAGTTGAAAGAAGGAAAAAAATGCTTTGGCGAAGTATTCAAAAGTCTTGTGGGTCCCTAATTTTTCGTTCACATACCATTTGGTTGATGGACCAGTGAGTGTGCACTGAAATAACCTTAAGCGGATAGAGTCATCCATGATGTTGTTTGAATAGAACCATAAGTGGAAGGTCATGACATGGTTGGTGGGATCTTCCCCCGATTTTCCTTCAAATTTGGGAATGTCTGGAGGTAGTTTGGTAGGCATATTTGGCCATGTGGGGTCATGCAATATAGGGTCATTTGTGATTTTACTCAAATAAAGGATGTTGAGGGATGCCAAATATAGCATAGGGGGTGGTGGTGGAGAATTAGTTCCAGCCATGGTGTGAGTAGGTAGTGGACCTGACCCTTGAGGGGGGTTTGGTGGGGTTGTACTTCTCCCTTGGGAAGAAATTTTCCCTCTGCCTCCTTGTGAAGGAGAGCTAGTGGATGGATGGCCTTGGGAATTGGACCCAAGTAAGGTGGAACCAAACAAATCTGATCCCGAAATAGTGGCACGCAAAGGTGTGCTAGATGGTTGAGCCAGTGAGTTGGAAAGACTAGGAACTCCTCCTAGAATAAGAGGGAGATTCTACAAGCATCTAGAATGATGGGGATTCTGTGGGTCCCTTATGATGTCCGACTAGCAAAGTGAATATGTGAAAATGGTGATGATATAAATAAATGAAGAGACTTGTATAATTTGGACCTTCACAATATATTTCACAATCACATGTAATCAAATGAGCATCATACATAAATCAACTGTAAATAAGCATACATGTGGGTAGGGGGATTTTTTTCGCATGGGAGAACAAAGAAAACAAATGCTGGTGTCCTAAAAAGACGTAACGTCCTTCCTCTCAAAATAGCACTGGACCTTCCAAGAGCACTCAATGGTGGGGTATGAAGCCACTGGAAGAGGAACTAGTGAAGGATGAAACAATCAGTTATAATGAGGGGTAGAGGGTGCATATCCCGAAAGAGTTGGCGATATTTTATAATAGCCACAAAAAATCTGATCAAGGTGCAATTGCAACCCACAATTGCCACCTGGGTAGATGTCCTAATTTTGGCCACTAGGTACCTCGGTCAAAGTGTGACATTTATATTTTCGGCCTCAGAAATGGGTCATGGGCTAGATCCCTTCCAAGAGTTGGGTGACTCAAGGGGAGACACATAGAACAACCGGACCTCGACCTTCGACCCTTCATGGGCATCTCCCTGCCTTATGGTGTTAGGAACACTTGACTTGGAAGATTTTAAAGTTCCCTATTTGACAACTTCTAATTTTTGAAAATGTGAGAACCAGATAATGGGGGGTTATTTGAGTGCCTGCCCATGAGATCCTACCTAGACTAAAAAAATTCTTTTGGCACCTCCCGTGGAGGAAACCTTAGTGCGTTTTTAGAACAATTTTATATGTGGTTGGTTGAGAGATTGGGGGTGTGAGCCAATCCCTTTTGAATTAAGTGGGTGTGAATAATTTCTTCAAGAAATAGTGGGATGTTTTGGAATTCCTTTGGAGAATACCTACTTCAACCTCCACAATTCAAGATGAAATTGCATGAGTGAGGAGTGACGTTGTGTGTGAGAAAGTGATAAAAAGTGCCAAATTTTAATAAGTTAGGTGTCAATTTGCAACATGTGGACTTCCTATGGTCCTTACAAATCTTGATTACCTATCTTGCTAGATGTCATTGGTACAACCTTGCGGAATTTTAAAATCCCTAAAGAACTAGCATGTGGACATATGGGTCCTTACCAATCTTTTAAACTCCCTAATTTGATTTATACTAAGAAAGATTCAAAAAACTATCCTATATTGTAAGCATGTGGGCATGTATGGGCCCGTCACTTTGATCTTTAAGCTCTCCTAGTGATGTAAACTAAGAAAGTAATTTCAAAAACTATCCTAATTTTGCAACATGTGGGCATGTATAGGCCCTTACAAATTTAAGATGATTTTCAAAAGAAGATAAGAGGAACTCTATGGGGTTTTTTTCCTCTCCTAAATATTTTATTAAGGGAGATTAAATGTCCCCTTAACCACCTTTCTTATTCTCAAGATCTCTCCATGGTACGAGAGAAGAGAATACTCAATTATTAAAGTGGATTTCTGGTCCCAATGCAAGTGTTTTTATATGTGATAGCAAAGAAACTCAACTTAACTTTTACAGTCAAACAAACCATCCATGTGGAAAATCAAAGAAAAAAGAGAAGAAATATGGTTCTTTTTACCCCCTAAGTGCCTATGTTTGACTAACCTTTCATGTGGGAAAGGAATCTAAGTGTAGTGCATTTACAATTTGCATAAAAGCAATATTTTGAAGGCTAGGGGCCTTCAAATGATCACCAAAAATGCTTACAATTTTGAAACTCTAGACAGGTGTGTGGGTTACAGTTTAGATAGATGCATAGTGGGTGCATAGTGCGTAGAATGCGCAGATAATAGAAGACCTTTTGGTGCACAGTGCATAGAGAAACGAAGTGTTGTTGTTGCACAATGCTCATAATGCGCGTCTATGGGCTGAAATACCTACGCATGTTCTGATACGCGTCGAGGGGGGGGGTATTTTGAATGAAATTATCCTCCTCCAGCTCCAAACTTATCTCTTGACAGGTAAGGCTAGGATTTTTATGGTTCCTTCAAGGAAAATGGGTCAAAAAGAAGTGCGCTAAAATCCGAAATAGGGAGAAAATTGATACCTTATTCCCCAGTATGGTCGCCAATATGTTGTGTCTGTTTCATCACTTGGGTGAGAAAAACAAGGGCACTTACAAGTCTAGTTTGGACTAATAGAAAAGACAAAGGTTAGTGCATGAGTTAGATAATCCAATCACATGAAATAAACAAGAAAATAAACTAAAAACAACTAAGGAAATAAAACTAGAATGCATAAGAAACTTTGAACCAAAATTAACCAACCAAATGAGCAAGATTATGCCACCAATGGATAACTATATTAGTTGGAAAAACACCATAGAGAAAGGAGGACTTATGGATGACCTCTTCCTCCTTGGGAGGGTTCTTGAGTTCCCTATTGGAGAGATCTTCTTAAAATGATAAGCAATAGAGAAAATGGTGAAGAAATCCAAGTCTATTCCCTCAATAGGTGAGTGGAATAGCTTATTGGAATGTTGCTAGAATGCTCCAAGAAGAAAAGAGGATTATTGAAGGAGGATTGAGGCAGCATAACAATACTATGATATTCTTGAATTCTTAGTGCATCCATGGCCTCCATTTATAGCATGTCTTTGAGGAAATATCCAATTGGTTCTTAGTGTGAATAAGGGGCTCTTTAGGGCACCCTTTGGTCTTTGACCAGCCCCCCATTTAGATTCAGCTCGGATTTGAGGGTCAAATCAAGTTGGGAGCTGGTCCATAAGTGGTTGAGGGGCCGACAAGAACCATAAATGTGCCATTCACAAGAGTGTGTGGATTTTCTCATGCATAGCCACACATGTGGCAAATTGTACACTCTATGGGCTTCTTTGGCCCACGCATTGTGCATGTGCTTCCTTTAGTGGTTCAACGCATGTCAATTTTTGTCCAGTTGTATAGTTTTTTCCTCTTGGAAATGCATTTTTGGTGCTGCAGGTGAACTAATAGGTGTTTGGCAGTGATGTATTTCTATAACCACTTGCATGAAATTTTTTGGATGAAATTCCAGTGATAACAATCACTCTGAGAGAGGAGGAAGTTCCCGAGGAAGACAAAGTGGTGGTAGAAACTCTTTTCCTAGAGGAAGAGGAAGAGGTAGAGGAGGAGAAGTAAAGTGTTATGTCTGTGGAAAGGCAGGACACATGTCTTGGGAATGTCCCGAGAGAAAGAAAGAAGGAGGTGAAGCTCAAATTTTGAAAGCACAAAGGAAAGATGTAGAGGCGGAAGGTGCAGAAGATGGGAGATCTTTGATGATGAAGAAATTTCTCTTCAAACTAGAGCTAGAGGGTTAAAATCTAGTGCAGAGGAAGAATTTGTTCAGGACAACTTGCAAGACTAAAGACAGACTTTGCAAGGTGATCATTGATAGTGGGAGCATTGATAATTTAGTATCCACAGAGATGGTGGAGAAGTTAGAGTTGGGGATGACTACACATCCGATGTCATATAATGTCTCGTGGTTGCAGAAGGTTCATCGAGTAATAGTCACTAAGCAATGTCTGGTTGAATTAAAAATAGGAGGATATAGAGATGGAATTATGTGTGATGTGATTCTGATGGATCTATGTCATCTTTTGTTGGGAATACCATGGAAGTATGATAGGAATGTCATTCATAATGGGATAATAAATACTTATAACTTGGAGAAGAATGGTAGGACACACATGTTGCTTCCAATTGAGGAGAAGAAAGTGAAACAAGAAGCCAACACAAGCATACTTCTCATGGGTGGGAAGGAACTCCTGAGTGAAGTTAAGAAGAAACATGAGATGCAATTTNATTAGTTCCAGCCATGGTGTGAGTAGGTAGTGGACCTGACCCTTGAGGGGGGTTTGGTGGGGTTGTACTTCTCCCTTGGGAAGAAATTTTCCCTCTGCCTCCTTGTGAAGGAGAGCTAGTGGATGGATGGCCTTGGGAATTGGACCCAAGTAAGGTGGAACCAAACAAATCTGATCCCGAAATAGTGGCACGCAAAGGTGTGCTAGATGGTTGAGCCAGTGAGTTGGAAAGACTAGGAACTCCTCCTAGAATAAGAGGGAGATTCTACAAGCATCTAGAATGATGGGGATTCTGTGGGTCCCTTATGATGTCCGACTAGCAAAGTGAATATGTGAAAATGGTGATGATATAAATAAATGAAGAGACTTGTATAATTTGGACCTTCACAATATATTTCACAATCACATGTAATCAAATGAGCATCATACATAAATCAACTGTAAATAAGCATACATGTGGGTAGGGGGATTTTTTTCGCATGGGAGAACAAAGAAAACAAATGCTGGTGTCCTAAAAAGACGTAACGTCCTTCCTCTCAAAATAGCACTGGACCTTCCAAGAGCACTCAATGGTGGGGTATGAAGCCACTGGAAGAGGAACTAGTGAAGGATGAAACAATCAGTTATAATGAGGGGTAGAGGGTGCATATCCCGAAAGAGTTGGCGATATTTTATAATAGCCACAAAAAATCTGATCAAGGTGCAATTGCAACCCACAATTGCCACCTGGGTAGATGTCCTAATTTTGGCCACTAGGTACCTCGGTCAAAGTGTGACATTTATATTTTCGGCCTCAGAAATGGGTCATGGGCTAGATCCCTTCCAAGAGTTGGGTGACTCAAGGGGAGACACATAGAACAACCGGACCTCGACCTTCGACCCTTCATGGGCATCTCCCTGCCTTATGGTGTTAGGAACACTTGACTTGGAAGATTTTAAAGTTCCCTATTTGACAACTTCTAATTTTTGAAAATGTGAGAACCAGATAATGGGGGGTTATTTGAGTGCCTGCCCATGAGATCCTACCTAGACTAAAAAAATTCTTTTGGCACCTCCCGTGGAGGAAACCTTAGTGCGTTTTTAGAACAATTTTATATGTGGTTGGTTGAGAGATTGGGGGTGTGAGCCAATCCCTTTTGAATTAAGTGGGTGTGAATAATTTCTTCAAGAAATAGTGGGATGTTTTGGAATTCCTTTGGAGAATACCTACTTCAACCTCCACAATTCAAGATGAAATTGCATGAGTGAGGAGTGACGTTGTGTGTGAGAAAGTGATAAAAAGTGCCAAATTTTAATAAGTTAGGTGTCAATTTGCAACATGTGGACTTCCTATGGTCCTTACAAATCTTGATTACCTATCTTGCTAGATGTCATTGGTACAACCTTGCGGAATTTTAAAATCCCTAAAGAACTAGCATGTGGACATATGGGTCCTTACCAATCTTTTAAACTCCCTAATTTGATTTATACTAAGAAAGATTCAAAAAACTATCCTATATTGTAAGCATGTGGGCATGTATGGGCCCGTCACTTTGATCTTTAAGCTCTCCTAGTGATGTAAACTAAGAAAGTAATTTCAAAAACTATCCTAATTTTGCAACATGTGGGCATGTATAGGCCCTTACAAATTTAAGATGATTTTCAAAAGAAGATAAGAGGAACTCTATGGGGTTTTTTTCCTCTCCTAAATATTTTATTAAGGGAGATTAAATGTCCCCTTAACCACCTTTCTTATTCTCAAGATCTCTCCATGGTACGAGAGAAGAGAATACTCAATTATTAAAGTGGATTTCTGGTCCCAATGCAAGTGTTTTTATATGTGATAGCAAAGAAACTCAACTTAACTTTTACAGTCAAACAAACCATCCATGTGGAAAATCAAAGAAAAAAGAGAAGAAATATGGTTCTTTTTACCCCCTAAGTGCCTATGTTTGACTAACCTTTCATGTGGGAAAGGAATCTAAGTGTAGTGCATTTACAATTTGCATAAAAGCAATATTTTGAAGGCTAGGGGCCTTCAAATGATCACCAAAAATGCTTACAATTTTGAAACTCTAGACAGGTGTGTGGGTTACAGTTTAGATAGATGCATAGTGGGTGCATAGTGCATAGAATGCGCAGATAATAGAAGACCTTTTGGTGCACAGTGCATATAGAAACGAAGTGTTGTTGGTGCACAATGCTCATAATGCGCGTCTATGGGCTGAAATACCTACGCATGTTCTGATACGCGTCGAGGGGGGGGGGGATTTTGAATGAAATTATCCTCCTCCAGCTCCAAACTTAGCTCTTGATAGGTAAGGCTAGGATTTTTATGGTTCCTTCAAGGAAAATGGGTCAAAAAGAAGTGCGCTAAAATCCCAAATAGGGAGAAAATTGATACCTTATTCCCCAGTATGGTCGCCAATCTGTTGTGTTTGTTTCATCACTTGGGTGAGAAAAACAAGGGCACTTACAAGTCTAGTTTGGACTAATAGACAATACAAAGGTTAGTGCATGAGTTAGATAATCCAATCACATGAAATAAACAAGAAAATAAACTAAAAACAACTAAGGAAATAAAACTAGAATGCATAAGAAACTTTGAACCAAAATTAACCAACCAAATGAGCAAGATTATGCCACCAATGGATAACTATATTAGTTGGAAAAACACCATAGAGAAAGGAGGACTTATGGATGACCTCTTCCTCCTTGGGAGGGTTCTTGAGTTCCCTATTGGAGAGATCTTCTTAAAATGATAAGCAATAGAGAAAATGGTGAAGAAATCCAAGTCTATTCCCTCAATAGGTGAGTGGAATAGCTTATTGGAATGTTGCTAGAATGCTCCAAGAAGAAAAGAGGATTATTGAAGGAGGATTGAGGCAGCATAACAATACTATGATATTCTTGAATTCTTAGTGCATCCATGGCCTCCATTTATAGCATGTCTTTGAGGAAATATCCAATTGGTTCTTAGTGTGAATAAGGGGCTCTTTAGGGCACCCTTTGGTCTTTGACCAGCCCCCCATTTAGATTCAGCTCGGATTTGAGGGTCAAATCAAGTTGGGAGCTGGTCCATAAGTGGTTGAGGGGCCGACAAGAACCATAAATGTGCCATTCACAAGAGTGTGTGGATTTTCTCATGCATAGCCACACATGTGGCAAATTGTACACTCTATGGGCTTCTTTGGCCCACGCATTGTGCATGTGCTTCCTTTAGTGGTTCAACGCATGTCAATTTTTGTCCAGTTGTATAGTTTTTTCCTCTTGGAAATGCATTTTTGGTGCTGCAGGTGAACTAATAGGTGTTTGGCAGTGATGTATTTCTATAACCACTTGCATGAAATTTTTTGGATGAAATTCCAGTGATAACAATCACTCTGAGAGAGGAGGAAGTTCCCGAGGAAGACAAAGTGGTGGTAGAAACTCTTTTCCTAGAGGAAGAGGAAGAGGTAGAGGAGGAGAAGTAAAGTGTTATGTCTGTGGAAAGGCAGGACACATGTCTTGGGAATGTCCCGAGAGAAAGAAAGAAGGAGGTGAAGCTCAAATTTTGAAAGCACAAAGGAAAGATGTAGAGGCGGAAGGTGCAGAAGATGGGAGATCTTTGATGATGAAGAAATTTCTCTTCAAACTAGAGCTAGAGGGTTAAAATCTAGTGCAGAGGAAGAATTTGTTCAGGACAACTTGCAAGACTAAAGACAGACTTTGCAAGGTGATCATTGATAGTGGGAGCATTGATAATTTAGTATCCACAGAGATGGTGGAGAAGTTAGAGTTGGGGATGACTACACATCCGATGTCATATAATGTCTCGTGGTTGCAGAAGGTTCATCGAGTAATAGTCACTAAGCAATGTCTGGTTGAATTAAAAATAGGAGGATATAGAGATGGAATTATGTGTGATGTGATTCTGATGGATCTATGTCATCTTTTGTTGGGAATACCATGGAAGTATGATAGGAATGTCATTCATAATGGGATAATAAATACTTATAACTTGGAGAAGAATGGTAGGACACACATGTTGCTTCCAATTGAGGAGAAGAAAGTGAAACAAGAAGCCAACACAAGCATACTTCTCATGGGTGGGAAGGAACTCCTGAGTGAAGTTAAGAAGAAACATGAGATGCAATTTTCGGTGGTGAGGAAGCCAAAATTTATCCTTACACGTACTTCTATGGAGGATCTTCCTGAGGAAATTTAGGAGCTATTGGAAAATTTGGCTAACATAGTAGTGGATGAGTTTTCGAGCTCATTTCCACCTATCAGAAGTATCAACCATCACATTGACGTGATACCAGGAGAAAGTTTGTCCAACAAAGCAGCGTACATATTGACACCTCAAGAGAATGTGGAGGTAAAAAGACAAGTTCAGGATCTGTTAGACAAAGGTTTCGTTAGGGAAAGCTTGATTCCATGCACAGTACCAACTGTATTGAGTCCGAAGAAGGATGGAGGATGGAGAATGTGTACAGAATAAAAGGTCATAAATAAGATCACCATTAGGTAGATATTTCCATTGCCAAGGATGGATGACTTAATGGATTTTTTAAGTGGAGAGAACTATTTTTCAAAGATATATTTTAAAAGTGGATATCACCAGAAAAGGATGAGGGAAGGTGATGATTGGAAAAAATCCTTCAAGACAAATAAGGGATTGTATGAATGGCTTGTTATGCCATTTGGCTTAAAAAAATCCTCAAGTACTTTTATGAGATTGATGAATGAAGTGTTGAAATATTTTATTGACAAGTTTGTGATCATATATCTAGATGATATACTAGTCTTTAGTGAAATTGAATAAGAGCATTTGAGGCACTTAGCATTAGTGATGAGGAGGTTGTAGCGGGAGAAGCTGCTGATAAATTTAAAGAAATCCTCTTTCATGAAGACATAACTCATTTACTTGGGTTTTGTGATCTCTTCGAATGAATTGAAGATGGATCCCGAAAAAGTGAAATCAATCAAAGAGTGGTCGTCTCCAAGGAGTATATTTGAGGTGAGAAGCTTCCATGGATTATCAAGTTTCTACCAGAAGTTCATCAGAAATTTTAGTGAGATCGGTGCACAAATGATGGATACAGTGAAGAAAAGACATAAGTATTTCAAATGGACAGAAGAGGCTGAGAAGAGCTTCAACATGAAGATAACAAAACAATCGATTCTGGTTTTGCCAGATTTTGGGAAGACATTTCAGGTGAGATGTGATGCGAGTGGGATTGCAATTGGAGTAGTCTTAAGCCAAGATAATAGACCTATTGCATATTTTAGTGAGAAAATGAACGATACTAAGATAAAGTACTCCACCTATGATAAAGAGTTTTATGCCATAATTCAATCCTTGAAGAAATGGAGGCACTATCTCGTTCCAAAAGAGTTTGTTTTCTATAGCAATAATCAGGCTTTACAATTCATAACCAGACAAGAAAAGTTAAACCAGAGACATGCCAAGTGGATAGATTTTATGAAAATTTTCACTTTTGTCATTAAACATATTTATGGTAATGCTAACAAAGTTGTTGATGCATTGAGCAGGAGATGTCTAATTCTGAAGGAATTTTAGGTGAAAAACTTGGGGTTTGAACACCTTAAGGAAATGTATCATGATGATCCATATTTCAAAGAGGCATATGAAGCATGTGAGAATCATGTACTCAGAGATAGAATCCAGTGAGATGAATATCTAATTCGGGATGGGTTGTTGTTCAAAGGATTCTAGTTGTGCATACCAAAGTGTTTGATGAGGGATAATTTGTTGAAGGAAATGCATAGTGGAGGTTTAGATGGACATTTAGGCCATGAAAAAATGTTTGCACAGTTGAACGGTTCATATTATTGGCCAGGTATGAGAGAATACATGAAAAGGTTTGTAAACAAATGTAAGATTTTCTAGTATGCAAAGGGGAAGAGACAAAATACTGGGTTGTATCAACCATTTCCTATTCCAAAGAGGCCTTGGGATGCAATAAGCATGGATTTTGTGTTAGGATTTCCAAGGAAACAAAGAGGAAGTGATTCCATATTTGTGGTAGTTGACATATTTTCAAAGATGGTGTTAGCACTCTGTAAATCTGTTTGGCTAATAAACAGACGACGAAGGTAAATTTTTCAACCAACTTTGAGACCCGAAACTAGCTTTTCGGATATGGAGAGGGCTCTGTCGGAAGTCGCAATATCCACATAGAATATGGGTTTGAAATCAATGGCTAGATTTAACATATTTGATAAAATGAGTTCTGGTTATATTGGCGCAAGAAAGTAAGACTTGGGCTATGGAGTCGATTTGAGGAAATGACAGAGACAAATGACTCAGTGACTGAACTTGAGAGGATAAGGATAGGCGAGAAAAAATCTCCAGTGTAAAACCATAATGTGTGGCAGGGAGAAAAACAAATAAAGTAACTCGGAGCATCGTTGCGGGCAAATTTAGAGTTAGCTTTAGAAGAAAACGTTTTGTCTAAGTGGCACAAAAAAGGGGGCGTTGCGCAGTGAATCCAAAGGTTTGAAATTTTGTTCCAAAATAGATAGAAAAATATATGAATAAAGATGACAAGAAGCACATACACAAATAAAGAGGCACAATACATCCGACTTCTACAACTAGAATCTTTTCATCAAGTTACATGACCTTTGCATTAAGTTCCAGTCAAAAAACTCAAATTACATGCAATAGTTGTCATCTACCAATTTTGCCAACCAACCTAGCTTACATCGAAAAGATGACATATATAAACAAGGGTGTCACTTGGGCTTCCCTGCTTTCTAACTGCTAACCCTAAAACTAGGAAAATTGAGTAGCATGTGTGGGAGACTCTTCTTATCACGCCTTCCAAAAATAGACAATAATCACATCTGTTTACACATGACTGTTCACAAATTCTCCACGAGGATCCCATCATAGGACAAGTATCTATATGAGTAAAAGATGTGTCAATATTCCCCTTCAATTAGATGTCTGAGCGGGAAGGTATCTGCCAGAAAACTCGCTATCTTCTATAACGACTTTGATTTTTGGCTACATGCTCATTTGCTGGGAAAAATGTGCTCGGAAAGTGGTTGTTTGATTTTTACGATCGTTATCAAAATAGTAGAGTGCTTTGGAGAGACGTGTCTTTCAAAACTGCTAAGATTTATCTTATTCTTTTGGGTGCAAAGATAAACACTTGCTAAACTTGTTTTTTCTGCGCGCTGGCGAGAGCCACGCGGGCTTCCTTCTCGGTCGTTTCACATTCCCTGTAATCCTCTGTATGCCTTTCCTCCATCAACCTCTGTGTTTCTCGCAACTGTACAATGGTGTCTTGCACCTCTCTTAGTTGTATTTTTAGCCATGCCACATTCCCTTCATGGCCTTGTGTTGTTGACGCTTCCATATTCTTTTTTGCTACCTGCCGCCTCAACTCCATGTTTTCCTGATAGAGTTCAACGATAACCAGCTTTGTCTACTTTAATTGTTGAGATATATATTGATCATTTGTTCCTGTGATATCTGTTTTCCATGTTCTACTTCTACCTTCATGGCTCGATCCTCCAACAGGCTCTAGCCGAATGACGCACATGAGTAGTTCTTCAACCACCGATCTTGCATGCGGCTCTTCTGAAAATCGATCTTCCACAACTTCCTTGTTCTTCCTTGGCCTGCGCCTTCTCTGAGAATTTTTTGTTGAGGAGAAGGGGTTTCTATTTTATTCCATTCCTATGCAATTCCTCCCCCTTCAGGTTTCACACGGTCTATTTTGTTTCTTTGCGTGTCTTTCCTTATGCTTTGGGAAGTCTCCATGACGTGACCAGAACATATTATGTGCATAGAATATCTGACAACCACACAGGGGGGGAGGAATTTTGATCAAACTGGGCTGGCAAGGGGAATTACAAACAGGGTGCGGACCTAGTTTCATGACTAAAATGAGTGTCGAGCATCCGTGATTTATTACAAGTCGGGCAGAAGAAGGAATCATGCTGGAGGAAAGTGAATTCATGGCGACGATATTTTTTGAATCAATTTGCATATTTTCCATGGCAAATCCCCACATGTAGAATACAGGCAATAAGGCTTGTTGGGCATGCATGATACGAACACCGTGATTTTTCATTCCTTTGGATTTCATGATGAACTGATAATAGTTGTTATACTTGCCGATGTGACTTCCATTAACTACTTGACTCGACCTGGGGTACGTAGAGACTGGTTTCTTAAAAGGACTTGGCTCTTTGGAAAATACATACTTGTATCACTTACGCATGTTTAGACTCTGACATCCCTTCCCGTTTCTAATGGCTAACCGACCACTTGTTGACTTCGACCCCATGGTGCCATGTACCTGACTTCACATGTTTGGGTGAATGGGTCATACCCCGACTGAAACTGACTCTAAATGGAAATAAAAAAGGTGGTGCTAACATATGGCACACTTTATCCCATGCCAGAAAACTAGTGATGCAACACACGTTGCTAATTTGTTTTTCAGAGAAGTGGTGAGACTTCATGGATTTCCCAGGAGTATTGTTTCAAACAGGGATACCAAAGTTTTTGGTCATTTCTAGAGAACATTGTGGAAGAAGTTGGGAACAAAACTATCCTTTAGTTCTGCATATCACCCTAAAATGGATGGACATACTAAGGTGGTGAATCGAAGTTTAGGACATTTGCTAAGAAGTTTGGTCACTGAACATCATAGCCAGTAGGATCAGATTCTATCACAAGCAGAGTCTGCATATAATGACTTAGTGAACAGAAGTACCAGATAGTGTATGGAATGAATCTGAGGAGAGTTTCATAGTTAAGAGATATGGATCAGAGTGAATTTAGAAGCGTTGGAGCCGAAGACTTTGCTGCAGAAATGTAGGAGCTTCATAGTCAGATCAAAGAGCAATTTCAAAGGAGCAGCAGTGAATATAAACTTAGAGCTAATCAACATAGGAGGAAAATTTAGTTTGAAGTTGGAGATCACGTTCTAACACATCTTAGGAAGGAGAGGTTCCCAAGGGGAACATATAACAAACTAAATATGAAGAAGATAGGACCATGCAAAATCCTAAGAAAATTTGGTGAGAATGCCTATGAGATAGAGCTGCCAAAAGATGTGGGTATATCACCCATATTCAACGTTGCATACCTGTATCCTTACAGGGAAGATGGAAATGAAGGACCCGAATATCATAAGGAGATCCAGTGGAAAAAGAAGATACCTATATCAAAAAAATCACAGATGGAGAAGATCGTAGATCGGTGAATTAGTAAAAATACTAGAAGGAAAACATATTTTGAGTATTTGGTAAAGTGGAAAGGATGCCCAATAGAATATTCTAGTTGGGTAAGAAAAGAGGACATCCAGAATCATGGAAGTTCAGTGCATGAGCTCATGGATAGGATTCCATGAATTTTTCATCTAGAGGAGTATGATGCAGAAGCATTGCCAACAATGCACAAGTGGAGGACAACTAGGTGCACAAGCTTTCATTTTGAATAATTTTAAATTTTGAAGAAAGCGTATCACGCAAATATTTTGGAAATAATTGTAATTAAATAACCTCTTTAATGTTTTGGAGCTGGATTATTTAATGAGGACATCAGAGAATGTATTTCCTTTAAATGAAGAAGAGTGCAGTATAGATTCGATGTGCTCGATCTTATCTGTCTGTCAAAAATATTTATTGTAATAAATTCTAGTAGTTGATAGATTTTAATTCGATAGGATAAATCTAGAATAGTTGGAGGGAAGATCTCAAAGAGCCCCTCTTATATAAAGCTTTGTATTGTTTCCCAAAGAAGGATGTTGAAATTGCTATTGTTGTCACTCTAGTTATTGAGAGTTGTTTCCATTGTAGCTAAGAGTTGAGAGCTACCGAGAAGCAGTATGTGAACACATGTATATTTCAATTGAATGAATATAGTAGGGGATCATTATCCTAAATGTCTGGTATTGTTTCATCTATCTAAATGAATAAATTGTAGACTTTGTGTTATTTACAATTCTCTGTTATTTCTCGTTCTTGTGTTTATGAATGCATTTACATGGTTGAATGTATGAATCTGTGAAATTTAGATAAGTTTCAATTGTTTCTCTTCTATGAGCAAGTGAAAGTGTGCATAGTGTCTGCAAGGTGTGCATTGGTGGAGTCTGTTTCGACTTGCGAGCTCAGAAGAGATAACGTGAAACTTATATAGGTGCAAGGAGTGCATAGTGCCTGCAAGGTGTGCACGACAGAGCCTCTTTTGGCTTCGAAAGTTTTAGAGAGATAGATTGAAGGAAGTTCGTCTGCAAGGAGTGTGCAACAGAGTCTTTTGACTCAAAATTTCATAAGGGTTAGTGAAGGTTGTCCATAGAGAAGGGAATTTGTGGAGGAGGACTTGTTGCAAAGTGTGCATAGGATGAGATTCGACTAAGTGTCATAGAGAATAATCTAAGGAGGAAAAGGTTAGAGAAAAAACAAAGATCGAGAGGAAGAGTGGTGAGAAATATTCAAAGGGAGGATTCCTTTGAGATTTCCTAGAATCAACAAAGCAAGATCTGTCCAGGAGGGATTGGGAACATTCCAGACCATCAAATCTAGGAAAATTTTCACAGAGGTTAGTCGTGAGGTGGTTCAAAATTTTATAGTTCGGAGTATTTCGAAGTGTTGAGAGGTGGGATCACCTAAGTCGCAAAGTAGTGAGGTGAATCTTAACCGTTGGCTGCAAGGATACATGTGGCATTATATTAGAGAATATAAGAGTTAGAGGTCCAAATGAAATAAGTGTGGAGTAAGTGAAATATCGCGAAGTCATGAAACCTGAAGTACAACTGGACAAATAGATCTAGGGAGACACGTGGTAGAGATCTGCAGATTCAGAGAAAGGTGTTTCAGAAATGAAACAAAGGAAGAGGTTCCAATATCATTGGAGACTGAAGTGGCGAAGGGATTGGCCCAAGGTTATAGCTCATGGTCATATAAGAGAAAGATTCTAGCGCAAGACTAGTACTCACAATCGGTGTCACCAAGCATCCAAAGAGTGGAGTTACAAGTAGTACGAACTTGCAGGCAACATCCAGGGGACTTTTGTGTGTGTATTAATTGTTTAGGGTCTGTTGAAGGCCTAAATAGCTAATTCAGCTCAGGAGATTGAATATCTGAGACCGGAAGGTAGAAAAATACCTCGGAGGGAAGGGGGTTGTGCTATCACTTTCACCATGTCCCACACCCAAGTGGACCCAAAATTGAAATACACTCCACTTCATCTTCTAAGTCTTGGAACGTTCAACCCCTTGGATATAGATCTGAATTGAATCATGGACTACTACCCAAGATCTCATGCGCTAGATAGCTACAATTGTCCAAGCCACTCTTTTCATCCATTTTTCTTCATGTAATGTTGAGCCAACATTCACATGACTTTATTACGCACACCCAATAGAACTAGACACTCCTTCCCATGAACTAAGGTGTTATGCCAAAAAACAAGGAACTACTACCTAGTGTGCCAACGAACCAAGGAATGTCATGCCCATTATCCAAGTAATCATGTGACTTCTATAATAATCCTCTTATGACACCACTCACCTCATTTCCATACTTATCCAAATCACTTATGCCAAGCTCTTTGGAACTTATGTGTTCCCTTCCATCATGTAAGAAATCCCAGGGCATGTTTGTCTAGCCTTGCAACTTACCATCATAGGAAACCAATGTCTACCAATGATTGTCTCAATGGAGGAACATGGATTCCCATTGCTAGATCCAAGTAAAGGGCCTTATATCTCCCCCACTTAAAAATATTTCCATCCTTGGCAATGTCTCTAAGAACTATGTTGTCTAAGCTTGCCTTAAACAAGTTCCACATCCATCTGTGGTTGACTCATTCAACAACTCCACAATGTTTCCACTAGAATTACCATGTAACTACCCATGAATCAACCTACCACACCTAGATACCTTTCTGCAACCTTCGTGAGTTAGGAAAGTTGAGTAGCTAATTCAAATTCATGCATGCTTCATGAAATTGCACCACTCCATGTCCTACTAGACACAAGTGTCTCTCGCTTGAATTATGGTTTTTATTGTCTCCTAGATGCAACTCTAAACTCTGCCTACCCCCAAGTCACCTTCTGCAACTCAAAGACTCCAACCTACCACAAACACCAGCATGTGCTTGTCTACCATAGATACACCCATATTTGTTTATTATTATGCACCAAACACCCAAATAGCATAAAAAGAGAAATGAAAGTAACTTTGTGCCTTGAGAATGAGAGAGAAGAATGAATGATAAGTCTCTTCAATGGGGAAACCTCCTTTTACATATAATAAATTTACATGATGAGATGATCTCTAAAACTAAGTCTTCGTGGTATATGTAGGAGACAAAGGGTATAATTACAATTAAAGGGTCTAGCTGACCATTAAGGGCCTAGTTGACCAATAAGAACAACACCATTACAATAATAGAAATGTATATAACTCGATATATAGGTATTAACATGGCCCTCCCCTTCAAACATGTAACGTACCCAGGCATCGCAGGGCTAGGCATGCTACCAAAAATATCTACTCTATTCAAACTTATATAT
>JZKD02S2181664.1:22665-41523 GCA_000966675.3 Picea glauca
AGAGTTCTTTGATTTCAAGTTTGGATTCTTTGTGGTTTCATGCAAGAGTGCATGACAAAGTACTGCAGTCTCTGAAAACTAGTGTGGGGCTACACTTCTGAATTCTGCATAATTTCAGACAAAGACATGAGAGGAAGCACACTAGCTAAATTCATTGACTCAAGGAGGAAGCCTCAAGGTTTCTAAACACATTGAAGGAGAAACTGTGCAGAGAAGACCACATACATAAGAAGTAGAATTGTTGAGAATTTTGTAAAGGCTCTGCCAAGAGGGCATTGAGCAGATGCACAGGATGCATTAAGGGGAACTCTATTTCGAGTTCGGTGAGTAGACAGAGTCACTAAGGATTCTGGAGAACCCATTCAGGTGGGCATTGAGAAAGTGCATAGAGTGCACAGAAGAACTCTATTCTGAGTTATGAGAAGAAGGATAAGTGTCACAGGAAATATGCTCACAGAGTTGTTGAATACTCTGTAGACTCAGCAAGGTGTTCTTGAGTAGAAGTCACCAGGAGGGAACTTCTTAACCCTTTGTGCAAAGGAGGAATACAGAGTTACTAAAGACTTTTCATTGGAGGAACAATTCTTTGGAGCATAAGGTTCACAAAATCTTAGAAGGAAGAAGAGTTCCTTTGCGTGCACTATTCCAACAGGAAGGAGAAAGAGAGGCCGAGACACTTTGAGGTTAGAGCCACAGATTTGAGCAAAGGAGATAGCACCATTTCGTGAAAAAGTCCTGCAAGAGTTTGCAAAGATTAAAGAAATCCTTTAAGGATTCAAAGTAGCAAAACTCAGAAGGGATAGAACCTCTTTGAATTGATAAAAGGGATACAGACAGAAAAATTGTTTCACAAAAGGAGTACACCAAGTCATTGGCCAGAAGTCCTTGAGAAGCAGAGGCAGATGGTCAGAGTTCTCTATGGAGAACTCATGAAATCGTGAGGACCGTAGGATTTCCAGAAGTTGCAAGGTGGTTAGTGGACAGAGAAACCCACCACCTTAGGATCCAGGATCAATGTGAGCCATTGATCATTGTTTACGTAATCCGTTGGATCATTTCGTGAATTCGAGAATCATGAGGTTGGAATGCAGGCCAAATCCTTGGTTGCTCCAAGTCCCGAATCGTGAAATGGGTAACAAGAGAAGAAACGGACGGTGGAGATGCTTCGTGGAGAAGTGAGAAATTCCATGAGCCATTATATCTCATAGATCAGAGAGAAGGTTAAAGGTAGTGTCTTTCGATACTCAAAGCTTAGAATGAGTAGCGATGGTTGGATGAGAAGAAACAAGAGCCGTTGATTCCCCTTTGGAGTGGGATTTCGACATCTTGGCATTTTGGGGTTCAGCATTTCAGAAATTCCGATGACAAGGAGTCAGGGCACTTTGCGTTGAAAACCCCGAAGTCACGAAACATGACGTGTCTTTGGAGTAGGGCTATGGTCATGGAGGAAGCAGTCACATGGACCTAGATTTGGTCAGGGGCTAATCGTCATTGATCCCATTTTGGCATTTCATCATTTCAGGTTCGGGAAGTAGAGGAGGCTGTGATTTTGGACTCGAGAGTTTCAAACTCCCAGTTCGTGAAATACCTAAAGATCCAGAGTCATCGGATCAAGGAAAATCTCAGTCGTATATCACATGGGAGGTGAGGCTTTGGGAATTCGAGAATCAAAGTTTCGAAAGATAAGGAGACTCTCTGCTATGGATTTTCGTGAGTTGCGAAATCCTGAAGAGAGAAAGGAAAAATTCTCGAAAGGTTGAGGGACAATAGTCATTGGGCCCCAATCAGGTTTCAGGGTTTCAGGACTCAATAGGTATAGTTGCATGGTCAACACAACTCCCGAAATCACGAAGAGAGAAACATCGAAAGGTGGGTCCCAAGTATCAGTCAGAGGATACGTATGGCAGAAATCAAAGTAGTGGTCAAGGTTCAAAGAAAATCCTGAAATAACATAAGTCGTTGGATCGAGGTAGGCCCACAACTGTCGATCTCGCCAAAGGAGAAATTTTAGAGTTCGGGGAATGGAGTGGCCAGTGGTTGGGGTCACTACATTTCAAACTCTCGATTACCAAAATCCCGATACAGCCAGGACCATTGGATCAAGGGAGGCTCATAGTCCTCGATCTCATCTAAGGGAGCGATTTTGGGTTTTGGGGTTTGAAGAGTCAAAAGACTCTACTCTCTTGCATCGTTGAGTCACAAAATGCAAAAAATGTCTCTTCGCTTGGCCGGAGGTCATATCTGGTGGTCATGTGGAAGTGAAGACTCATGCCTGGTGCACATTGTGCAGGTGTGGTTTTCGTGAAGGACCTATGGATTCGTTCAAGGGGTTCCAGCAGGAGTTCGAAGAGCCATTTCAGCTCAGAAGAAGATCGATACAGAGATTGGGAGGTTGCAGAACCTTGTTGGGGTCAGGTGTCTGTGCCAAGTGGTATCAGAGCTTGATTTTGTCTATATATTGCAGGCAGAGGGAGCCAGAGGAAAAGGAAGACAAAGTGTTGAAGCTTTGTGATGATTGTGGCAAGGTGCGCAACAGTCAATTGACAGTCAGGAGGATTGTAGGAAAGGATGGAAGCACTCACGGTTGCAGAGTGACTACAACAAGTTTGCCAGGAGGGAAGATAGGAACAAGAAGATGGGCCATGGCTACTGAAGGCCATGGGTGTGGTCACAGGGAAGACCGCAAGCAGAAGAAAAATCAAAAGATGGATCTGGAACTCGCTAAGGTGAGGGAAAGAATAGAGAAGCTTGCATTGTGAATGCAATAGGATGCAAAGACACATTGGTTATATGAATGGCCCATGAAGAGAAAGGTGAAGTGGCCAGTTAAGAAATTGTTGGCCAGAAGACAACAAAATCTTTTGAGGAGGTGGTTGAGGTATGTGAAAAGACTCAGGGCCACAGAGGAGATGGTTCATGCTTGTGAACCAGAAGCTGGGAGAAATCTCAGTGATGATGAAGAGGAGAGATCGTGCAGAGATCTCATAGACTGCCAAGTGAACAGAGATGGACTTTCAAATTTCCAGGTGGGCAATAGAAAGAGATCAAGTGAAGGCGTCGTATACTGCTAGGTGGGTAGAGGAAGAGGAGAAACTCCATATTTCCAGTAGGGCAAGGGAGAGCATATGAGGCCACGTGAGAGTCTCATGAACTCATAGGAGAGTTCGAATCAGGAAGGAGTACTGACGAAGGAAGGTCAGAAATACATTATGATCATAGGGGGAATTGAAGTATTCCTACCAAGTAGCCCAGTTGAGGCCAGAGTATGTGTTGTAGAAGAAACAACAGAAGAAAGACAACCAGTATAAATTGTCATGAAAGAAGAATTGAGGCAGGCATCAAGAGGTACCCTAGTAGAAGGAGAAGAAGATGAGCATTCAGAAGAATGGCTCAAAGATTCCAGCCATGTAGCTAAAACAAAGACACCTACAACACTAAAGCTGATAGTAGAAGAAGAACATGAAGATAATATTCTCACTCCATGGGATAAGGAATTAGAAATGTTGGAGGATTGGTTGAACTATCCAGAGCTAGTAGATGACTGCCATGAGAAGATAGTCATGCAGATTTTAACAAAAGAGAATTTGAAGAAATTGCTTGAGAATTTCAGCCAGGGAGCTGAACAGATGATAACTGCAGTGTTGAGGCATGCAGCAGAAGATGAAGGAGAATTCCAGTCTGAGGAGCAGCTGGAGGAAGCTGGAATTCAACCAACACAAGGAGAAATGGCAGAAGCAAGTCTATCAAAAAAGATGACTGAACAAAAAATCAGTTGAGAAGATAAGATTGCAGAGATGAATTTTGTAGCAAGGTGGCAAGTTGAGGCCACAAAGGAAGAACATAGTCTTGGGGATCGGGATGATCTACCCATTTTGCAGGGAATAAGTGTAGCAGAGCACACTACAAAAGGAAAGGAATCCATGGGAGCAGCTGAACAAGGAGATTGAGAATATTAGAAGGCTGATGTCGAGGTCAGTAGTGTAGACTGTTGGCGAGGAGGACCTGAGAAGAGGAGAACTTTCCATAGCAGCAGGGAAACAAATGTAGTAGCAGCAACAAAGAAGTGGAGCAGATGGACAACTCCAAATAATAGTTTGGGATATGGGTGGATTTCAACAATGGTGCTAGGAAGCTCATGATTTTTGTAGCTGAGGAGTATGATGCAGGAGCATCACTCCACATCATCGAGCACTAGCCATCTAGCAACACATCAAAGTGTAATCATGAAGAAGAGAGGCATCATCCCTCTCAATTTTAAAATTTTAAAATGTATTTAATGATTGTAAGGCTGGTAGAGCCAAAAGCCATGCATGTACGTAGACTTTAGATAATGGTTTCCTTAAATGGTTGTAAGGTTGAAATCTAGGTCCGATTCGGACTAGATAGCCATTTAATTTAATTGAATGTAAATTAATGAGAGTTGGTGAGGATGGAGGGAAGAGATCAAGGAGCCCCCTTTTGTAAAAAGATCTTCTTTTGTTTTTCAGGGAGGCAGAGAAGAATAGAGAATAGATTAGGGAGAAGAGAGAAAGTCGTGACTCTATTGCAGTCCGATCTCACATTGTAAAGAGGCATTTCATATTAATACAATCATAGCAGTTTTTCCTGCATGTTGTTTTTCATGTGTTTGTGAGTTCATGAATGAATGTCTTTATGTGTAGATGATATGTTGTAGATGTATGTTAGATGTGCATTTGCAAGGATAGATAGACTTTCCTATTTGAGAGTTCTTTGATTTCAAGTTTGGATTCTTTGTGGTTTCATGAAAGAGTGCATGACAAAGTATTGTAGTCTCTGAAAACTAGTGCAGGACCACACTTCTGAATTCTGCGGAACTTCAGACAAAGACGTGCCAGGAGGGCGCACTAGCTAAATTCATTTACTCAAGGAGGAAGCCTCAAGGTTTTTGAACACCTTGAAAGAGAAACTGTGCAGAGAAGATCACAGAGAGGAGAAGCAAAATTGTTGAGAATTCTATAAAGGCTCTTCCAGGAGGGCATTGAGCACATGCACAGGATGCATTAAGGAGAACTCTATTTCGAGTTCGGTGAGAAGACAGAGTCACTAAGGATTCTGGAGAACCCTACCAGGTGGCCATTAAAAAAGTGCATAGAGTGCACAAAAGAACTCTATTCTGAGTTCTGAGAAGAAGGAGAAGTGTCATAGGAAATATGCTCACAGAGTTGTTGAATACTCTGAAGACTTGGCAAGGTGTTGTTTATGTGTTGTTGTTAGATCCAGTCCAATTTCCTGGGCCATCCTTAGGGTATTAATCTCAAACTCGATTGGGAAGATGGGTTCTTTACCATAGACTAGGTGATAAGGAGAGTAGCCAGTGGTGTTATGCCATGTTGTACGATAATCCCATAAGGCATTTGGAAGCTCAGTAGCCCAATTATGTCGGTTTCTTGAGATAGTCTTTGTCAATATTGCCTCCAAGACCTTATTTGTGCTTTCTACTTGCCCATTTGCCTATGGGTGATATGGGGAAGTAACTATGTGCTAAATATGATAATTTTCTAGGGTGGTGGTGATTCTATGAGCTGTAAATTGTGACCCCCCATTAGTGAATACTTCCTTGGGTAGTCCATAGCATACAAATAATTTGAAAGGAAATTTGATGACTACCTCTTCTGTTGCATTTGGTAGGGCTTCTACCTCTACCCATTTAGTCATGTAGTTCGTAGCCACTAGAACATAGGACTTCTTATTTGAATTTGGATTGAAGGGGCCAATGAATTCTAGTGCCCATCTTTCAAATGGTTCTAAGACTATTTGTGCTTTCAAGGGAATTTCATCAGCTTGACCTGGTTTTCCCATCCATTGACAGTTATCGTAGGTCTGAACGTATTTCTTTGCATCTTTGAATATTGAGGGCCAATAGTAACCCATCTATAAAATTTTGTGTCCATTCCTGTGGTCTGCAAAATTCCCACCACAGGGTTCGTCATGTCTTGCCTTTAGTATGTCCTAGATTTTTTCATCTCGTATGCATATACAAATGTGGAGATCATCTCCTGTGTGGAAGAAATATCCATTGATCCAAGTGAATTGTGCACTACACTAGACGATCAGTTTTCTTTCCCTTGATGATAGATGTGTCGGTAATCTTCCCGCTGCCAGATAATTTTCCACATCAACATACCAAGGTGGCTTTGTGGTAACAGAAAACAGATGCTTATCTGGAAATTGATCTTCAACTATTAAGGAGTCATCTGTTTTGGGTATGCGGGATAGGAAGTCTGCGACAAGATTTTCTCTTCTGGGTCGATCTTTGATGGTGATGTCAAATTATTCCAAGAGTAATAACCATTGAGTGATGTGTCCATTAGTGATTGGTTTATTAGCTAGATATCTAATAGAAGAATGATCAGTATACAGAATAACGAGATAGCCTATTATATAATGACGAAATTTATTGATGGCCTGTATAACAACTAAAAATTGTTTTTCTGTTAGTATATAATTAAGTTCAACTGGAGTAAGATTCTTACTAATGAAATAAATAGTGTAAGGTCTCTTGTCTTATTCCTTTCCAAGGACAATGCCTATGGAAATATCTGATGCATCGATGGAGATGTGAAATGGTATTTTCCAATTTGGTCCCCTCAACACCGGTGTTGTTGATATCAACTTCTTGAGTCTTGCAAATGACACATCACACATGTTAGACCACTGAAACTCCACATTACTAGTCAAAGCATGTAAAGGTGCAACGGTTCTTGCAAAATTTTCCATAAATATACGATAGTATCCAGAAGCGCCAAGGAAACTATGTACCTCTGTTTGTGTGTGTGGTGTAGGTAGATTAAGGATTACCTCCATTTTTTTTGGATCTACTCTAATTCCATATGCAAAAATATAATTCCCTAATACCACACCTTATGTCATCATCATGTGACATTTTTCATGGCTTAAACATAACCTGGTAGAAATGCACTGTTCCAGTACCTTCTCCAGATTATTCAGTGCTTGGTTGAAGTCATCACCATAACGAGTGAAGTCATCCATGTAGACTTCAAGCCCTTCACTGATCATGTCGTTGAATATGCTCAGGATGGCCCTTTGGAATGTGGCTGGAGCATTACATAGTCCAAAGGGAAATACTCTATATGCAAAGGTACGCCAGGGGCAGGTGAATGTAGTTTTATCTTGATCTTCTGGGGTGATCTGGATCTGATTGTAGCCACTAAAACCATCTAGGAAAGAAAAGAATTTCTTTCCTACCAAAGTATCCAAGACTTAATCGATGAAAGGTAAGGGGAAATGATCCTTTTGAGTGGATTTGTTAAGTTCCCTGTAGTCAACATAGATTCGCCATTTCCCATTTTTCTTTAGGACAATCACTAATGGGGAAACCCACCGACTATATGAGATAGGGTATATAAAATCTACATCCAATAGCTTTTGTAATTCTTCCTTAACAATATCCCTGAGATGGGGATTCAGTCTTCTCTGCGGCTGGCGGATAGGTCGAGCACATTTTTCAATATAAATGTGGTGTGTGCAGAGTTGCAGATCAATACCTTTCATATTAGAATATTCCCATGAAAAATCTTGCTGGTATTTGGAGAGGACTTGAATTACCTTTTGTTGTTGTTGTGTTGGCAGCCAATTCACATTTTTCTACTATCTTATAAGCTGCCTACACCAGAGTTTTGTAAACTTTGATTTTGTCGCAATCTCTTCAATAAAATGACACTATTGTTTTATATGCATTTTCACACTTACCTTTGTTCTTGTTTTCACGACTGAAAGCGTGAAAACTTGATTTACGAAGCCACATTAAAATCATTACTGGATTGTTATGATCGCTCTTGTTTATATGCTCATCGTGTTTTTGAATTTGTTTATCGTTACACAATTGACAAGATTGCAAGATCATTATTCTTTTGACATTCTTATTTGAGACTTCGTTTACAATACTGTGGTGATATTCTTTTGATCAAGTTTATGATACATTGGTGATTTGGATTTATATGTTCTTTGATTGATTCACTTGGCACATTGATTTCATAAAAACACATTGGTGTTATGATTAAACTCTTGGTATGAATCGTTTTATACAATGCATGTCACATAGTCAAACCCTTGGTATTGGTTTTGATTCATTTTCTTTGGTTTTGAAACTATAACTATTGTTTGCACAAATGTTTTATCCACTTACCAAAGGTTTTGATTGATTGATTGAAGTGGCATGGTTCTAACACATATGCGTTGTGATTTGAATAGTTGTAAGCACTGGCGGTTGTACCATGGTAATGACTATTCTGCATGGGCAAAAATAGCTCCACCACCTTCGCACGATATGTCATTAATTCTTTTCCCCCTGTCCCTGTTTCACCTCTACCAGTTTCGGGTAAGCCTATGAGCATTCTGCCCCTGCGTATGCTGCATTCAAACCCTGGATCACATCACTCACCGTGTGCTCCTGTCTATGGAACCGGTGGTACGAATAGAGCTGAATGGTAGCCAACCCCTGTTAATGTTCAATAACGCCCAGAAAGATTTAGAGGATAGTGGTTGGCTCACGTTTGTATAGAGGTTCGAGGGCTTCAATCTGATTGTTGCACAACAATTCACCCTTACCTTTGATGGGTGTAGGGATAAAGTAGGCAACATTTAGCTTGAGCTGAATGAAGAATTCATTAGCTCTACCACAGGATTAGCAGCCACGGGCCAACGATGGTTTAAAAAATCTAAAGTCGACGAGGTACCATGGACTTTGCTATTCATATCATGAAAAGTCACATCCTGTGAAAAAGGTATACCTATTTCCATGCTTAAACCCCGGTGGCATGATCTTTTGATAATGGTTAAACAATTTGTGACCTGTGAGGGTCGGTATGGATTGGTTTTTCTTTATCACCTTCGACTGTTAATGAATTTCATGGGTTATCCATTGAACATGCCATTTTATTTCCAACGTAGTCTTTACAAAATGGCTAAGAGGTTCAAATGAGAGAAGGCCAATGGTAGCTTGTTCCACCACGGCCTGATCAGACACATCATCGTTCACCATTTAAACCTTCACGGTGACAATTGGCAAGATTTCCTATCCCGAAATGGTTTGTTGATTCAGAGTCTATCCAAATCGACAAGTCTGTGGTCAGTGAGACCAAGGTTGGGCCACCTGTACCTTTTCATGCCCTTCTACCCTCTCCCAAACCGTCGGTCTACCCTGATATCGACCTACCCGACATTATAACAGACAAGGTTGAGGCTATAAAAAAACCTATGAGCAATAAGGTCAAGGGTAACCCTACTGACAATAGCAAAGGTAAAAATAATGCTCGATTGATATCGAGACTTGCCCGGAATAATCCTAAACCAAATGCTAATCAAAATCCGATAGTCCTCAGCGAAGACTCGGACTCTGATATCGATCACTTCCTAGCTAGTGAGTACCATTATTCCCATGGTCTATTCTCCGAGCCACCCTATGAATTTGTTTCTAATATACCCCCTTGCCTAAAGAACAATCCTAGCTACCCAGGGATCAAGCTACCTAATGAAACCCTTGGTGATCTCAACAAACCCTCGACTGTCGTTTTGAAGCCTGAACAGACATCATGTAACCAATGTAATGTGTGGCTTGAGCGCTACTATGCCGACGTTCCCTTGTTACAGTCAAAGATTAAATCTTTAGAGAACCAAGTCACGGTGCTGTCAAGAGAAAGGGACAAGTTTCAAGCTAATGAAAAGAATAAGAAAACCACTGGTTCGATCGTTTTTAGGAATGTCGAGTCGGCGACAGCCTTTGTTAATTCCAAACTATCATGACCAAGTTGTCTGCTAATTATCCAGGTATGAAGTTCAATATCAATTTCGTTTTATGAATTGCTAGGATTAATATAATGAATTGAGTTTGGTTTTCAATTAACTCTATCCATTGTTTGAAATGAATCTGTCATAGTTTGATTATAAAAAACAGTTATGTTGTGGATCCTGTACATTGTTTTCATTTTGCTAAAATTAAATGAAGTTATGATTTGGTTATACGATTTGGTCGTGCCCAGTTTAGCAATTGATTGGTTTTCACTGGGTTTGATTTGTTTTGAATAATTCTGTTGGTTTGAATTAACGAAATCAATGGGTTTTTCTTTCGCTTGGATTTTGTTTGTATCTGACCTAAACAAGAGGTTTTTACGCTAAAATTAGAACACGGTTCTGTTTTGATTTAACACAATTTTGTTGTCGTTGGATATCAATTGCTTTGATTTAGTTCTTGTGATTTGATTTTTGAAACGATTTCATAGGATTGAATTGGCTTGATAAATATGATGTAGTCTATTAAATTGGAAAAATGACTTTGTTTTGTCAACATTCTCATTTGGATTTGGATTATATCTAACATGTGCAAAAGATCTCTTCGCCGAAATGTTGGAATTGTGTTGATTCATAACGATTATGTCAAACTCAAACTGTTTGATTTCTCTTGTTGATGCGTATCTTGAGTTAGAACGATTGCTTGTTTTGAGTTAGATTGATATCGAAAGTAGATTTGATACTGCGCTATTGGTTTTGATTTTCAAAAAACAATTTTGTATCTGTTGAATTCGTATGAAAAAACTCGGCTATTAGTTCGTTTTTGAAATTGATTCAAGTAATGATTTTGTTGAATATCAATCGATTCTGTCTGCCCCCAATTGGCAATAAGAAATGTTGGACGAGTCCCACAGATCCTGCTATCAACCGATTAATTCCATTATGATTTCGTTTGTGATAATTTACATACTAGTTTTGATTTGATTTGCTAGTAGCCTGGGTCGTTTGTTTATGTTAATACAGTTATATCAATCTGAAAACGATCTTGTTGATTTTGTGTGGATTCGATCATGTGTTATGTTAATGGATGAGGCATCATAAACGATTGCATATGATTTGTTTAACTGTATCGATTTCAATTGGTTAATGAAAATGATTTTATTGCTGTTAAGTTATCCAATATGATTCTATATACCCGAATTGGTGATAACGAATTAAACAGAGTGCATACATCTCTGTTATCATTTGGTTGAATACGATTTAGCAAGTGTTGATTTGAATGATTCTTTTAGCAATCAAATATTGGTTTGATAGTTTGGATTTAATTCTTTAAGTTCAAATTAGATTTTAAAACGATTATGTGTTTGATTTAGACCAGCTACAGAATCGCAAGATTCTGTAGCTAGTCTTAGAAATTAGATTTTTATTAATTTTATTAATAAAATATCCTTTTAACTTGCCTATTTTTGTCCTCTTTCAGGTACATTCGAATTAAAATAATTAATTGGGCATGTTGTGGTAGTCTAGGAGATATTTGTGTGATACAGTTTTTATTTTAGGTTGTTAGTTTAGTCAGACTTTGGATATTTTCCCAGATTTGTGTAAACAGTTTTGATAACTTCCACAGGGATGTTTTACCTTGTGGAAGGTCTTTAAATACTTTTCATTTTGTAATAAACTAATTATCATCCTCACTGTGGGAGAACCAGACTATGGATTTATGATTCATACTGAGACTAAAGTTGATGTCTTGTAACAGCTTTCGCTTTCAATATATCCAACTTTTGTTTCAAGTTTTTGCATATCAGTTGGCAATTAATTATTGACTACTTTAGCTATCATAATTCTTTGTATGCTGATATGATTTGATTTATATGTTGTCTGTATCTGATCTCTCCTATTTTTAAAGTACGACAATTACTTTGTTTCAGTTAATGAATGACAGGCTTCTCTTCTTTGTTAATTGAATCATTTTGTATAGATATTTGCATGCAGATTTATCTAACTGTGAAAATTTGTAAATCATAATATTTTTGTAATTTTTATGTTTTCTTTTTCCTATAATCACATCTGAAGAGCACAACAGCTTCCCATTTACAAGAATATCATGGAGAATCTGGCGCGAGTTTCCTCCCACCAAACAACTGAATTGATCATCATACATAGGACAAACCTGATGTGTTACTTCAGGTCAGTTTGTTATTTATTTGATAGTTAATTTGTTAGTATAATTCAAGTAGTTTAGTTAGATATATGTGTAGTTTAGATTTGTAGTTAGAGTTAGTATTTTACTTGTTTAGTTTAGATATTTTTTATTTTTCCTTTCATAAAATTATAAAATCAAAAAACAATAGTCTCGCTGTCTTAGGACAGATTACCAATGAGTTTTTCAGGTTTTCATTCAAATCTGTGATTTGTAAATACTGTACATTTGTATTTAAATTTATCTCTGTTAGTAAGTGATCATTTGATTTTATAAAATTATAGTTGCGTAGTATTAGATAGTAAATTGTATATATATATATATATATATTAATAGTTTAGTTTAGTTTTTATTAGTTTGTTTTAATAGTTAGTTTTAGTTAGATTAGTTAATTTAGAGTAGTTTTCTTTTGTCTTCTTAGGACTTAGATCGGCTAACGGAGCTGCTAAACCTGTCAGGGTGGTTCATCCCAAACGGCTTGGGTTATTTAGAAAACCCCGGACCGGTTCCACTCTACCAGTTGACGAATGGTCAATTTCGCCCGTCAACAAATGGCGCTAGAAGGAGGGCCTGAAATTAATTAATGGCACGAGGCAGTCGTAAGACTCCTCCACCACCTAATCACTCACCTATAGTGACAAGAAGTCATTTGAATGATAACATTCCCCTTCAAACAACAACCACATCAAATAACGATCCACGGATCACAGTTGAGCCAGTAACCCCAAATCCTACATGTGGTGACATACAAGATATTGTCCGCCAATCTCTCATAAGAACACATAGTGCCTTAGGCCGTTTGAGGCAACCAAACTATCCATTGGACCAACCTTTAGACTTCTCTAATATCAGAGAACAACTTGGAGGCACTAAACTCACTGTGAACCCTACAGATCCAAGCCTCAATCCTACTGCAGGAGGATCTGGAATACCTCTCTCACCACCTCCATCATCTCCTTCCTCTTCTGGATGAGATTCTTCTGACGAAGGCAGTTCCCCTTCTTAGCCTTCCAAACCCACTACACCAATGGCCAACCAGAATAATCCTGCTAGACCTTGGCTTGAATAGGATGTCGTAGTTGTACCTGGAGATCAGAATCCCTTACCTAAACATCTGGAGAAATGGCTTCCCAAGTTTGACCCTGATTCTAAACAGATTGCCGAAGATCACATTATAAAGTTTATGTTAGCCATAAGACTCTGCAATGTCGAACATGAATACGTAGTCTGTAGGTTGTTCGCATATACTTTCGAGGGCAATGCATCTACATGGTAGTTTGCCCAGCAACCCCATACCATCGTGTCTTGGGAAAAGTTTGAGTCATGATTTTTGGAAAATTTCGGAGACGGTAAACCTTCGGAAGTCCTAGTCATGGATCTTTATAATTTAAGAATGAACCCAAAAGAAAAATTTAAAGACTTTAATCAAAGATTATTAACGCTTAAAAACCGAATCCCTATGGATTCCATGCCTGCCGAGAATCTTATAATAGCATACTACACTAAAGATTTGCATCAAAGTATAGCTATTTGGGTTAAATGATCTAAGAAAGCCACATTGTTAGAAGCCTTTGAGGAGGCCAACTAGATAGAAAAAGACATACTTAGTCTAAAATACGCTACTAGCAATGAAATAGAAACTAGTCCTTCTTCCAAAAAGAAGATCAAAATCCTCCCTAGACCTACTCAAAGTAAAGCACAACCTGAAATCTCGGATTTAGAAAACTTAACTAAAGTTGTTCAAAAACTGTCAAATCAAGTTATAGACTTGAAAAGGACGACTGAAGAAGCTTCCTTGAGCAAAGGGCCTTACAAACCCCCATTCCGGAAGCCTTTTCCTACCAATCGACCTAATCTGAATACTGAAGGCCTCAATCTAGAAAGTCTGCAATACGCCCTTCAGACAATTCTAGAAGCCCAGGATAACTTGGTGCCTCCTAAGATCCCTGAGAAAGTAGTTGAACAAGAGACAATTCAAGAAGAGGAGTCTTGTCCAAATATTTTTGAACACTTCTCGGATAACATCTTTCAAGCTAACTTCGAGACAGTGCATCCCTATAATACTAGGAGTAAGACAACAAACAAACCTTCTGCCGAAAACACTACAACTTCGCCTCCAAAGCAATCTAAACCATATGAGACTAAAAAGAGTCATGTGAACCCCAACTTAGATTATGACGTAGTTGAAGATCTTAAAAATTTGAGAGCTAACATTCATGTTTATGAGTTATTGAAATTTTCATTTCTGCTACAAAAAATGTTACAGAATATCTCAGAGAATGGAAAAAATGGTAATTCAAGTGGTAACAAGGTTGTGCAGAATAAAGTTCCTCAGAAGACTTCCACTAAAAACAATCATGATCCTCAAGATAAAGGAAGCCTTCCCGTAAGTAATGTAAATAATGTAAATAATGTAGATAAAGTAGCTTTAGAAACTGCGAGTAAAAATCCACAAGCTACCACCCTTAGTACTCACAAAAATATACCTCCTTTTTTGTTAACGTTCGAAATCTTTAATAGAAATGTGCACAATTGTATGGTAAACTCAGGAGCGTCATCCAATGTGATGCCATGGACTGTTTGGCAGAAGATTAAAGCTGAAGTTGAACCCTCCACCTTAAAAATCATACAACTTGATCGAACCAATGTTAAAGTTATAGGAGAACTAAAGAATGTGCTTATAAGATTATCATCTAAC
Source organism: Picea glauca (assembly GCA_000966675.3). Lineage (NCBI taxonomy): Eukaryota > Viridiplantae > Streptophyta > Pinopsida > Pinales > Pinaceae > Picea > Picea glauca. Next base: position 37,335 of record JZKD02S2181664.1, read on the forward strand.
CCCAAGGTTCATCAAGTTATTGATATTATCGTTGTGGATATTCCAAAAGTGTATGGTCTGTTTTTAAGAAGGGACTGGTCGGAGCAGCTACACGGTTATTTCACGACAGATTGGTCTCATCTATGGCTTCCAGACAATAGCAAGCCCAACAAGGTCAAGGTGAATCGTGAATGCTACCTTAAGTTCACAGTCACAGATTTGAACGATCTCAATGAACCATTTACACCTTCTGCGGATTCACCTGAAATACACGGGATGGATACTTTTTTTGGCAATTTCATGGTCGAGGCTTCAACTATCACCAATCCAGAACAACAGTCTGATATTGTAGCATATGTGTAGCCAACAGCTTCTACGCAATGGTCTCATGTACCCGATGGAAATCAAATTTAGTCTCTTTATTTTGATGGTTCAAAGTCCAAAGAAGGAGCTGGAGCAGGCTGCATTATTATCGATCCAATAGGTAACAAAACATTGACTGCATGTAGGTTGGAATTTGAATGTACTAATAACATTGCAGAATATGAGGCTTTACTGCAAGGTCTTAGAAAAGCTTTAGATATGAACATTCAAATTTTTACCGTCTTTGGCGACTCCGAAATAGTGGTTAGACAGGTAAGAGATTCTATCCACTGTCTTTCTCCGCATCTTAAAAGATACCAATCCGAGGTATGGAATTTAATGAATAAGTTTGTTGCTTTCAATATAAATTCTATTCCTATATTGAATAACTCTGAATAAGATCTATTAGCTAATGTAGCTTCTAAACTCTTTCCTGCAGAAGGATTGTCCCCAGATGCATTCTCTGTCGAACTGTTGTTCCGGCCATCCGTTCCCGACAACATCATGAACTGGAGAGTCTTTGACGACGATCAACAGATTATTAACTTTCTTCATATGGAAGAAACTTTTCAAGGCGTGATGATAGATGAACGCACACACGACAACAATTTGTGCGATTTCACGGTAATACCAGATTTGAGAACTCCTGAATCTTCATTGGACATGGTAAATTTGATCCCTAAATCTGTAGTTAGATTAGATAAATTTTACGATCTTCAAGATAAATTTAAAAAGTCGATCAACTGTAAAACCAATAGTTCCTCGTTATCTTATGAAAAAGTAAACTTAGAAACTAATGATAATCTGCAGTGCATTAATCTAGGGGTAGTATGTTCTGAACAAGAAAAATTTTCATTTATTAAATTGTTCAAAGAATTTAAAGATGTCTTTGCATGGACGTATGATGACCTTAAAAATTTCGACCCTAACATCATACAACATGTCATTCCTAGGAAGCCCCAAACCTTACCCTTCCAACAAAAATTGAGGAAAATGCACCCGAAGCTCGAACCGACTGTTAAAAAAGAATTGAATAAGCTCCTAAATGCTAAGATAATTTATCCTGTTAGACACACTCAATGGGTTTCTAACCGTGTCCCTGTCCGGAATAAAAGTGGGGAAATCCGACTCTGCGTCAATTTCTGAAACCTTCATAGAGAATCTGATAAAGACAACTATCCTATCCCACCCATGGAACAGATCCTTCAATAGGTATCTGGTTCTGAGAGGCTATCCTTACTAGATGGTTTCTCGGGGTACAACCAAGTCGTGATGTCTCCTCCAGACCAACTTAAAACTACCTTCCGCACCCCGTGGGGCACTTATGCTTATCGAAAAATGCCCTTTGAATTGATTAATGTTGGTGCCACTTTCCAGAGAGTAATGGGCATTGCTTTCTGAGGCCTAATCAATCAGTCCATCGTAGTTTACTTATATGATGTTACTGTATTCTCTAAAAACAAAACCGATCATCTAGCTCATTTACGAGCTGTTCTACAGCGATGTCGTAAATACGACATCTCCTTAAATCCTAAAATATCCATTTTCACAGTAGAACAGGGTAAACTCTTGGGATTTATCATGTCAAGCGAAGGGATGATTATCGACCCCGAAAGGACTCAAGTCATCGTGAAACTTCCCCCTCCTACATCCAAAAAGTCTATGCAGTCTTTCTTAGGCCAGATTAACTTCGTGAGGAGATTCGTCCCCAGTTTCTCCAAAATGGTCAGGACTTTACATAATTTAATTAAGAAAGACACCCAATATCACTGGGGACCCCTAGAAAATCAAGCTTTTAATGCAATAAATAAGGCCATAATAGACGCTCTGTCTCTCATGATCCCTGACTTTTCTCAAGACTTTACACTCTACACTTTTGCTTCTGACTGTTCCTATGCCATCGTCTTAACCCAAAAGAATGCCAACAACAATGAAGTACCCATTGCCTTTATGAGCTCTTCTTTCAAATGTGTTGAAATTACTTACCCAGCGTTATATCAACAAGCCTATTCTGTTTTCAAAGCAGTCAAGCACTTCCGGCCCTATCTTTTGAAGTCAAGGACGAAAGTTATTGTCCCTTACCCAGCCGTCAGGAACCTGTTAGTTCAGAAGGAACTAGGAGAAAAGAGGGCTAACTAGGTCACCTCATTACAGGAGTACGACTTAGAAATCACCCCAACTCAGATAGTGAGAGGCCAAGGGTTATGCAAGTTAGTCGTTGATTCAGCAGTAGGACAACAAGAAGTAAGCGATACGTCAAACCTAAGACAACATGATCAAAATGCAATCTGTTCCGCACAAAACTCTGTCAGTCCGTGGTACAACGATATAAGATTCCGTCTTGAACATGGGTTAGCCCCCCGTCACTTGGACCCCACTAAAAGAAGAGCGTTGATATTAAATTATGACTCCTTTCATTTGGTTAACGGTATCATGTTTCGTCAAAGTTTTGACAATGTACTGATGCGTTGTCTTGAAAAAGACGAAGCAGAAAAGGCATTGCTAGAGTTGCATGCAGGAGAAGCTGGAGGTCATTTTGGCGGTGACACCAGTGCTCATAAGGTTTTAAGAGCTGGTTATTACTGGCCCATTCTTTTTAGAGATGCCCATGCCTTGTGTCATAGATGTACCATTTGTCAGAAAGCATCAGGGGGGTTACAAAAACCAGCCTTTCCTTTGCATCCCGTTTCAGTAGACTCTCCTTTTTAGCAGTGGGGCCTTGACATCATAGGTCCAATCAACCCCCCATCCTCACAACAACATAAGTTCATCATAACAGCCACAGATTACTTTACCCGGTGGTCTGAAGCTTCCGTGTTAAGAACTGTGAACACCATTCAGGTAACTGCCTTTCTAAATTCGAATATTATCACTCGTTTTGGTATTCCCGACTGTTTAGTATTCGACAACGCTTATTACTTTTCCTCTCTTGAGATGAGCGAGTTCTCTTTGGAAAAAGGAATTAAATTGAAGTATTCTGCTAGCTATTACCCCTAGGGCAACGGATTGGCAGAATCAACAAATAAGAACTTGATTAAAATCATCAAGAGAATGGTGGTTGAAAATCACAAAAATTGGCACAATGCACTGTTAAACGCGCTGTGGGCCGATAGGGTAACGCCAAAAGCTAATGTAGGTAACTACCACTTTTTTCTTGTTTATGCAAGAGAATCCATTCTGCCACCACACATTCTTCTTCCTTCACTTCAATTATCACAGAAAATTCAAGAAGAAGATTGTCCCCCTTTGGAAAACTGAATTAACGCTTTGATGAATCTAGAAGAGGTAAGAGCCCAAGCTAAACGTAAGTTAGCTCAGCATCAATTATTGGTTAAAAAAAGGTTCAATTCTAACTCAGCTTCCGATAGGAATTTCGAATTAGGTGACCTCGTCTTGAAATGGGATAAACCGCATGAGGGAAAGGGAGAGCACACGAAATTTCAAAACTTATGGCTTGGACCGTTTTTAATTGCTGAAAAGTTGGGTCCCAGTTCTTTCTGATTGCAGAATCTTGAAGGGGAGCCTGACACCTATCCGATGAATGGCCAAGCCCTAAAAATATACTTTGCTTGATAACAACCCTTGTATATTATGTACATATTTTGCTTTTGTTTGCTTTTTCTTTTGCTTTTTGTTTTTGATTTCTCTTTTGAGTTTATCATCTTGTTTTTTTGGAAATACACATACCTGTATACTGAGCTATTCAGACAAAGAAAACAGAAAATTCCTTCGCTGAAATAACTGCTAAGAAAATTGTATAAACATCAATTGTATACTTCTAAAATTTACATTTGTGATTGGCAAAAGTTTGTCGTTTGAAAGAAGTTAACTGATTTCAATCTCTAAC
>JZKD02S2181675.1:0-15501 GCA_000966675.3 Picea glauca
TGGGATGAGTTCACAATACATTTTCTTCATACTTTTTAGGACTACAATTATGACAAGGTATGTGACCAACTTGAAACACTTCATAGATTTGAAGGTGAGTCTTTTAATGATTTTCTCTTTCGATTTAAATTGATTTGTCTACAGTTAAAATCTAAAGACTTATATCCTCAAATTGAGTTAGTAGGATGGTTTAAACATTTAGTTTCTCTTCTGTGTATTTCTAACAATCACGATGAATCGGAAAATATAACATTTTTAGGCATATTCTCTGCTATTGAGGAACCAACTGCTGATAAATTTGTAAATTAGCAAGAAAATCAACATCTAGCGATGCAAATTGAAAATTCTAATGAAGTCCAATCTAAGGTAATATTTTTTGAATTTTATCATTCTGAAATTGATGATCAATCACAATGAGGAATCTGAAATTTGCATTGAAGAAAATGAGCATGAATATTCAGGTACATATCATCAAATAGCCATTTCTACCTTTATCCTGATCTTTTTAATGAAAATAATTCAATTGTTAATCAATCAACAATTCCTCTGTACATAAATGCTATCTTATAAAATAGAGGGGTTTCCATACATCCAATAGATAATGAATTGTCAATTATAGATCATGAAAAGGAATTTTTAAATAACTATATTTTTAATAAACCTAAAAATAGCTATCATTTTGAATTTGATAATTCTTTTGGTTCTAGTGTATCTTATGATAAGGAAGAGAATGCTAATAAAAAATGTGAAGCCATGTATGATTATGATTTAAGGATTGAGAATTCAGAGACACTTAACCTTCTGGTGATGGTTATGTCAGCTTGTCACATTCTTAATTATTCAAGTCAATCAATATTTGAAGATGAGAACAACCCTATTTCTGTACATGTTCTGATAAATTCTCATTTTCATACTTCTAATCATTTTTTTTTATTTCAATGTTCAAGATTCCATACCAATTTATGATTCTAAAGTTTCCATTCATGTTCATGATCCTAAGTCCTGTTAACTTCCACAAGAAGATGTCAATAATAGTTTCAAATGCATTATCGTGGTTGACACTTGTGTGAAGGAAATTTTTTCAAATGAACCTCAACTGTCCTCTAACATTATTTGTAGAATCGATGTAAATAAAGATACATCATTTGAATCCTCCTCTTCTTCCAAATATTACCAATCCATAACATATACTCATGATTATTTTTATGACCCAATAGATATATGGTTGGAGAATTGGTTGAAAGAGAGTTCTCTTGTAATAAAGTGTTATGTTTTGTTTTATTAGGAATTAATGTACATAACATATTTGGTTTTTCTTTTAGAGTAGTAATATTTTTATTTTTATCATTGTTACTGATGTTTAACATGTATATATGTACATGTATCAAAAAGTTTGAATGGCTCCACTGGAAGCATGACTATATGTATTCATATTTCCCTCCTAAAGTTAGAGTAGGAGTAGGTTTAGTTTAGTGTAGTTTCATTTTCTTTTAAGTGCATATTCAATAAATGATGATCTTAAGCGTATATGAACTTAATCAAATCCACAACTTCTTCATACTTTATTTTTATCATTAGAAGAGGTTATTTCTTTATGGTAAGTCTCATATGCCTATTTTCAACCTTGACTATTTTTTTTCTTAGTGATTTTAGTTTCAGTTATGTTTTAATATTCGTTGATTTAATTTTTGTTTTGTTGGTCCTCAATATTAGGTGCAAGCCTAGATTTGAAATTCTCCCACCCTGCCCTCATGGTTCATAGAACATTTGTGGTGATAATTAATGACAAATAAGTCACGTCAAAGAAGTCTCTATGTTCATTTATTATCTCGTTATTTTCTTTGAAACATTGAATTTTTAAAACAAGATATTTGTAAAGAAAAAGACACTTGATGTAACTTTACCTTTTAGTCATGACTTCCCCCTAGTTTTAGGTGTGGCATTTTCTTTCAATTTTTTTGGCTTTACAATTTGCTTTTCTTTCATATTTGTACTTTCATTCTTGTTTGGATTCAAAATTTTTGGTTTTGATTTGTTTTGGTTTTTTATTGGATTTTATAACATTTTCAAAATTCTGGGGATATTTTTTCCTACCCAACATTGGTTGATCAGCTTAGGGAAATATGTTACTCTATCCTTTTCTAGGATTTTATTTATCGAAATGACATTTTTACCAATTTTTCACCTTCTTATACACTAATTGTTAGCTATGGGGAACATTTAGACATGTTTCAAGCATTATAATCTTATCTTTAAAAAGGAAATAATTTCTGGCATTCTTTACTTTGAATCCATCCCATCCCCTCCATATATACAAGCCTCTACTTGGGTAGATGAGCATAAACTAGTGAGGTCAAATTCAACTGGTATTGCATCCAATGTTGCAAGTAAAAACCCTCTTGTACCACCCCACTCTCTTCACCCAATTGTTAAAAGAAATTCTCCCAGTATATAAATCTAAAGGGTGGAATTAGAGAGTTGAAAGCACATTAGCATAGGAAATGTGTGCAAACCCTTCGGGGTACTAAACAGGATCACTGGGAACAGGTAAATACACACATGGTACTAAGACAACTTCGTCGAGGTACTGAATAGACCTACTGGCAGCAAAGCAATGTTGGGTAAAGAGCTAATTTTTTAAATAGATGAATGCTAATATTTAACAACCTCCTAGATAATTTTACTATCCAATAGTAGAGATGCAATTAAAAAATTAATGAACATTCCCTATTTTTGGATTCACTGTCTCGAAATTAGGCATTCAACTACTTTCATCTTTAAAAACTTATTTTTCTTTGATTTTGTCTTATGTGGGACCTTTGGGAATGGTGTCTTCTATGAGAAATGTTTGAAAGCTTTAATTTTTTATCTTTGGTAAATTTAGTCCTATCATTTTATAACTAGAAATAACTACTTCTTCCCCATGTGTCATCATTTTGTTGTCGCATACAACAACCTCCCAAATTTGTGTTTAATGATTAATGAGAAAATTTGGGCTCCCCTTCTATATTTGGAAATTTTGTTAATTTGGGTTATATTCTTTTACTTTATTTTGTAAATACATTTGAGATTGAGATTTTAAAGTGGACATTAATGCGTTGATATGTTTACAATTAAAGGCAATTTAAAGCATGACCCCTATTTATATTGGCCATGCACATGGAATTCAAAAGACGATTTCAAAGTCTCACATATGGCATATATCTTGCAAGTCAATTTCATCGTTTTTTAGTTGCTCTAATTGCATGCTTGATCACATTCTTTTCATACATGTTCATAGTTATAATTTTACTTGAGCTATAGAATTTAATGGGTTATTAAATTGTTATTTTTCATCTTAAGTTTTTTAATTTTTATTATCTTATTTTATGGGGATGAAGAATTAAAATGTTATGTTTCTTATTCATCCTATTTAAAAACCTACCTTATGTTCAAATACATGCCCAATATATTATGTACTAGCGCAGCCACTAACTCGCGGCTGGTGAACGCCGAAAGACTCACGGCCCATAAACTAGCAATTTTGTATAGTCTCAGGAAGAGTAACGAGCACGTTGCTAGAAATATTTAGGGTTTTAAGCTTTATGAGCTGACTGATAGAATCTGGAAGAGATTTGAGGCGATTGGAAGAAATGTCCAGACTTCTTAGATTCACCAAGCGAATCGCGCATTCGAGCAAGCACTACAACGACCACAACCAAAAGAATAATTAAAAACACTGCTTCAGAGAAACATTGCTCTTAGGCGTATATAAAATTGGGCGCATTCAAAATGGATATGAAACAGATATGTTAAAAAAACAATAATACAGATGGAAAAAATGCTCCAGTTAGAAAGAACATTACAGATGGAAGAATGCTCTTGTTTTCTAAAAAAAAAATTAGACATTAAATTTCCAAACTATCTAATTACAACTATAAAGATTCCTGAGGAGACTGCATTGTCCCAAGATAACATTAAATATTCAATGAAATATAACTTGTACGCGTATATAAAAAAATATATATTTCTTTGTACATCTTCTTCTCTAGGTTTAGAGAAGGACCTCTGGGTTTAGAGAAGAACGATAGGGCTGAAGGTTCTGGCACAAAACAATTACATACAAAAGGACATCGGTTGTTCTTATCATCGATTTATGGAACATGCCTATAGTTCCACTATGGAGATGAAAACATTACGACACGACCATCATGATACCTGGTAAGGAGACCATCCGTTAGTAAACATGGCCCAACCATCCTTTCCACTTCGGAGCCCACACACCTGCCAATTGTCTGGTAAGGAGACCATCCGTTCACGTTACCACACGTGTGTCATGTTATTTGTTAAGGAGACCATCTGTTCCTGGGCATGTGGTAAGAAACAGAAGCAAATACGATCCTCCATTCCATGTTAAGAAACCTAAATTCAATGAACTGAAATAATTACCACCAAATTGTTACGCCCGCCTCAACTTAAACCTGTCTAAATATGATACGTGTTATCCACATCCAACATTTCACATCCAACCCTTTACAGTAATTTCTTAATATGATTAGGTAAATGTGAAAAAGTAAACATGTTAACGCATGCATTTATAAATGCAAGGAAGTTATGAATAGTAAATCTCATTCATTAATTTGGGAGGACGACTAAGAATATTCCAACATCTTCAATTCTTGGCCATAAGATTAATATTTAAGGTTAAAAGATCATTAAATGTGCCCATTATCAATAGGTGTACACCTTTTGGCGTAATTAACTTGTAATATGAACAATTCGATAATCATAACAACGGTGTTTTTTATGACCAATGTCTTGACTAATTGTGTGATTTCAATGACAAAATATTTAGAACAGTGTGTCTACCATATGGCATTTCATTTTACCTTTGCTTGCTCTATGAAGAAGACGAGGACGTCTTCCTCTTTACCACCATAACTAGCAATCAATTCGCACATAATTCTCAAGACAAAATCTGAAGTTACTCTCATTCTCATAATTTGGGGATTTTTGTGTTATAGAGTTTTCATTTGGCTGTGGATGAGGGTATTGATATTTTTCTCTCTGCATTTGTACTTTCATTTCAGATATTCTTTGTGATCTTCCCTGAATTATATTGCATATTCAAATCTGAGACTCTAGATTCAAATTTTTTGAAGCCAACAAATACAAATAACCCAGGTTTCAAATTGATTCATTTTCTACAGGTTGTTGGGATTTTGCACTAATTTTTAATCACTAGATTTCAACAATTTGGGGGATTTTCGAATTTAGTGGGTTTTTATTCTATTAAGAGCGAGGGTTTCTTGTATTCACTCTTGTATGCATGCATTCACTATGGATTATGCATTCATGAGCTTTGCTAAGTGGTATTATGTTTTGTATGGATGCAATTTTGAGATGAGAACCACTAGGAACATAGAGATGATTGAAACCAATGAAGAACATTGGCTGGTTAAATTCTTGGATCAAGTTTTATGGCTATTACCGGTAGGTATCCAGAGATTTTTCTCTAGGTTTAAATAATGTGGGGATTTTGTTTTCCATATTTTTATATGGTAAAACAGAGATATGATCTCTATCTATATTTCAATATCAGATTATGGATGAAGAGAAAACCCAAATTGAACATTTATACTCTGTTTACAATTGGTTTGGTTATATTTGTCCCTGTATTAAAAAGAAATATTATTTTTATTTTTGATGGGTTTAAGTTTGAGAATCAAATCTAATTATAGAGGCTAGATGGATAATAAATCTAATTATAGAGGCTAGATGGATAATATTTTTATTGTTTTTCCATAGCCTCACTGTAACTCTAACAGAATCTCATTCAAATTAGAATGATTTTCTCCTTAGAAATAAGTTTTCTGAAATGCATGAGTCAGTTTGTAATTTCCTAGAAATTTTAGACATGGTTCAAATTCACAAGTTTTGTTTGGAGTTAATAAAACTTCTTCAAGAAGAAACTCTGCAACAAGAAGTCAAAATTTTGAAATATGTTCTTAAACCATAAATCTGAAATGTTATTTGAAAATCTAATAAAAGAAAAGAAAAAAGAAAAAATCTATGAATATGATAATATTTTTCCACCTGTTACACAAGTTTTTTATCATAAATTTTGTTTTCCATGACACTTTGCATGATGAAAAGAAAAGTGAAAAGAAAAGTGTTATAAAGTTGTGCCTGCAAATAGGAGAACTCAAACAAAAATATATTAAGATCAAAATCTTGTTGGCCATTGATATTTTTATGAAATCTCTGTCATTAAATGCCCAGCTCTTAAATTTAGATGTTTGTTTGAAAAAACATGAATTGGTTACGATTTATTTTATTTTATTTCATTTTTAATAAACGGCTACAAAATTTTTGAAATTTTGTAGTTATCCCTAATTTTTATCTTTTATTTTTTGTTGGGTTTTTATTTATGACGACAGGTATACAAATTTTGTAGTTATCCCTAATTTTTATCTTTTATTTTTTGTTGGGTTTTTATTTATAACGACAGGTATACAATGAGTGATGTGGACCCATATTTTTCATCATGACTCTCCACAAATCTCGAGAATAAAATCATGAACAATATTAATTGGTATTCATTAAGATTTGAGATTTTTTTTTAAATAAATTTTTGTATTATTTTGTATATAATTAGTTATGTTTAGGCTATAGTTTGGGAATTAAAACAATTTCATAATTTCTCATTCCTAATTTTAAAGGAGAATAACTACTTTTAGTTATAGAATGTAGTTTCATTTTTTATGAAACTCTTTTCATATAAAAAGGGAGAAAGAAAACTAGGAAAGGGCCAGATATGTAACTAAAGGGAAAATTCTGCAACAAGATAAAGGTTGCATTACATTGTTGTATGGTGGTATTTTCTTGTTGTGGAGTATTGTGTAAAAGACAAAGTTATTTTAATTTAATAGGAGGTTTCATTTCTATGCATTATTGTAAGAATTGTGAACATGTTATTATTTCATTTTATTTACTCAGTTTTGATTCAAATTCTATTATGAATTAGTGCATTAATAATTGATTGTAACATTGTTGTTAATCTCAGCTATGTTATACTATTCACAATTATGTAAAGCTATTTTTGCATAACCTAACAAGATTTAAATTAGCATTGATTTTGAGTTTATGGAGGCTTGATGATGATAACTAATAACTATTTATTAGTTTACCATAATCTTGTCTTGTATTATGTTATATTGAATTAAATGAATTGTTTCTTTAGTTCGATGTAAATATTATATTGGATTCAAGTTATATATTTGAGTTTTGAGTATATGTTGTGATCACTTTAATAACTATTTATTGAAGTTATTTCATGGTATATTTTTGTTCATAGTTCACAAACCATAGGAACTAATTCTATGGTTTGCGAATGAATCCTAATCTCAAATTCAATATTAGTCCCATCTCCCTTTTAGACATTTTTGTCTTGATTAGGGGTAAGGTTGTTCTTCTCCTAATTAAGATAGAATTTCCTATTTGTTTCTTGCATATTAGAGTAGATTTACATTTAGAGTAATTTCACTTCATTTCATTGAGTCTCCTTTGGTAGGAGCATATCCAAGTGCGGCTTCATTGAGCCCTTATTTCAGTAAAGGATTACCTTCTTCAAGCAGGTGCAAGAAGATAATTCATTTTCTTATGTTTGTCGATAAAAGATAGAAAGATGACATATTAGTAGATAGAATATTGTATATATCTTTCTATATATAAAATAGTCCATATTAGATTCACATTAGATTAAGATACTCTCAAGACAAGGGTAACGGGAGACCCATAGAACTAGTCAAAATCACTTTTTCAATGGACAAGGATCTAATTGAGACCTTGACCAGGTGATCTCCCTATGATGTTGAACATGGTCATTTTTGGCCATCAATAGGGTCTCATGAGTTGGTTAAGATGCTTTCTCATTTTTTTCCTTGAGTTTTTATTAGATCCTAAACTTGTGGATCTTGTCTCCTTGAATTAGTGGAGCTAAGGAAACTATATAAACTCCTTATGTAAGCTTTGGGTTTCATCCTCTAGTGGATCACCTCTTGAGGGGTCCCTTTATGGAGTTGATGAGAGAGTCCATTTGATGCCACATTCTTATGAAAGACCACCCTTTGTCAGAGGAGATCATCTCTTTGTAGGAGAGACATTGCCACATGATTGTGACAGATCTAGCCTTGTATTGTCAGAGGAGATTGTCTCTTTGTAGGAGATACATGGCCACATGATTGTGAGAATATAGCTCTTTGCATTGTGCATGAGAGAATATCTTCGATACTTCCACCTATTGTGGGAATTCTATTGCCACTTGTTGATGTGGGAATTCATTCCTTTGCATTGTAAAGGAGATTATATTTGAAGAAGAGAATGAAACATTTCATGGATTTTATGAGCCCGAAGACATATCCAAAAGGTTCTGATGAACTCCATTAAGAAATCAGTGATCTATTTTATCATGTTTTATTATGCATGTTTTTATTTCCGCAATTATGATTATTAAATGCATTAAATAAAGGATTATGAGACTAACATCACATTCACCAAATTAATATTCAATCAGGATTCAAGCCTTCATGAATACATATTTCCACCTTTGATGCAATCAAGTTCAATAGATCCAAAATTTTAAATTTGACCTTAATGGGGTGGCCTAGAACCAAATCAAATTTGGTATCAATGTCACCCCAGTTTCAGATGATTATGAATGCCTCCCATCCCTTTATGACTATGAAAACCTAGTTTCTATAGTCCCCATAGATACCATGGGTGAGACTTCACCTTCTTGCCGGGTGATGTCGAAAGGTTCAGTATCTTAGGGTTTTTTTGGTAGATTAATGTTGAACATTGGGTCTTCCCACTACGTGCCAACAGAGACATTGATTTCCCTATTGATTTGGTGAGAGGAGATACTGTAGTGTCCAAAACACCTTACATAATGAGCACACTAGAGTTGAAGGAGTTGCAAATGCATCTTAAAGAACCATTAAATAAGGGGTGTATACACCCAATTGTGTCACCTTGGGGTGCCCCAGTTATCTTGTGAAGAAGAAAGATGGAACCTTAAGTCTATGTATTTATTTTATATAGATGAATAAGGTCACCATAAAGAACAAATACTCCTTACCGAGGATTGATTATCTATTTGATCAATTGAAAGGTGTCAGAGTATTTTCCAAGATTGACTTGAGATCATGTTATCACCAAGTGATGATAAAATAAGAATATATCAACAAGACAACATTCAATACAATATATAGGAATTATGAATTTATTGTAGTGCCATTTGGGATATCAAATTCCCTAGATGTTTTCATGTGCATGATGAATGAAGTGTTTAGGGAATACCTAGACAAGTTTGTAATTATGTTCCTAGATGATATAATCATCTACTCAAAAATAGAGGAGGAACATGAGTAGCATTTAAGAATGGTGCTAAAAGTTTTAAGAGAGCATAAATTGTATGTCAAGTTAAGTGCATCTTCTATCAAAAGAATATTCACTACTTGGGTCATATTATTCCAGGAGATGGGATAGTGGTTGATCTTGAGAAGATAGAATCCACTAGAGGATGGGCAAAGCCAAGAAATGTTATAGAAGCTAGATCACTCATGGGTCTTGCAAGTTATTAACAAAGATTTATAAAAGGTTTTTCAAATATTGAAAGCCCTATCACTTCTTTGTAAAAGAACGAAGTGAAATTTGAATGGACTCTCGAATGTGAAGAAAGATTTCAACTTTGGAAAGACATAATGACTAGTGCATCAATATTGAAGATTGCATACCCGAATGAAGATTTTGTTCTGTGCACCGATGCATGCAAGGAAGGGTTTGATGGAGTCCTCATGAAAAAGGATCATGTGGTATACTATGAGTGCATAAAATTAAAAGAGCATGAGAAGAATTATACTACACATGAATTAAAATTAGAAACCATTATTCATGTGTTGAAAATGTGGAGACATTACCTCATGGAGAGGAAATTTGAGTTAAGGACAGACCATTATTGTCTGAAACATTTTTTTAGACAACCCACATTAAATGTCAGGTAGACTAGATGGATCGAATTTCTTAGTGAATATGACTTTGAAATTAAACACATCAAAGAAAAATGGAATCAAGCGATTGATGCACTCAGCAGGAGATCATGTGATATGCATATTGCAACCATCAACATGTATAAGATTGATTTGAAAGATAAAATTATTGAAGCAACAATCTCAGATCAACACTACTTGAAAATAAAAGAAACATTACAATGGGGTAATTTGTAGCATAAATTTAAAGACTTTCAGTTGAAAGAGGATGGAATCCTCATGTATAGGGGAAAGGAATATGTGCTAAATTATAGAGAAATGAAAAATACATTGTTGAGCAAAATTCACGACGTGCCATATGTCGAACACCCATGATATCAAAAATCCATTACAACTGTGAGGAGCCAATACATTTGGCTTAGAATGAAGAAATAAATGGTTAATTATATCACCAGGTGTCTAGAGTGTTAAAAGGTAAAGGCTAAGCATACACATCCAACTAGAATACTAAAACCATTGACCATTCTTGAGTGGAAATGGGAAGTGGTTATAGATTACTTTATTACAAAGTCACCTAGAACAGTGAAGCAACACAATTCCATCATGGTAGTGGTGGATAAATTGACTAACGCTACACATTTTATTTCGGTGAATATGACTTTGAAATTAAACACATCAAAGAAAAATGGAATCAAGCGATTGATGCACTCAGCAGGAGATCATGTGATATGCATATTGCAACCATCAACATGTATAAGATTGATTTGAAAGATAAAATTATTGAAGCAACAATCTCAGATCAACACTACTTGAAAATAAAAGAAACATTACAATGGGGTAATTTGTAGCATAAATTTAAAGACTTTCAGTTGAAAGAGGATGGAATCCTCATGTATAGGGGAAAGGAATATGTGCTAAATTATAGAGAAATGAAAAATACATTGTTGAGCAAAATTCACGACGTGCCATATGTCGAACACCCATGATATCAAAAATCCATTACAACTGTGAGGAGCCAATACATTTGGCTTAGAATGAAGAAATAAATGGTTAATTATATCACCAGGTGTCTAGAGTGTTAAAAGGTAAAGGCTAAGCATACACATCCAACTAGAATACTAAAACCATTGACCATTCTTGAGTGGAAATGGGAAGTGGTTATAGATTACTTTATTACAAAGTCACCTAGAACAGTGAAGCAACACAATTCCATCATGGTAGTGGTGGATAAATTGACTAACGCTACACATTTTATTTCGGTGAATATTACTCATAAGGAAACAATTATTGCAGAGATATACATGAAAGAAGTTTCCACGCTACATGGAGTGACCAAGGAAATAGTTTCAAATAGGGATCCCAAATTTACATCCAAATTTTGGAAAGGTTTGTTCAAAGGATTTGGAACAAATTTAAATCTTAGTACAGGGTATCACCCAAAATCTAATGGATAAACAGAGAGGACTAATAGGGTAGTTGAAGACATGCTCAAAATGTATGTGATGGACCAACCATCCAAGTGGGAGTACTATATTCATTTAGTTGAATTCACTTACAATAAAGAGTACCAGAAATCATTAAAAATGATCTCGTTCGAAGACTTGTATGGAAGTAAGTGTAACACACCAGTGAAATGGAATAACCAAGTAGACAGAGTTGTTATTGGGTCATATTTGTTAAAGGAAATGTAAGATCAAATGAAAAATATAAAGCATAATTTATAAGCTACTCATGACAGGAAAAAGAGTAATGTGGACAAGAACAAGACCTACAAATATTTTAAAGTGGTCGAACATGTATTTTTAAAAGTGAAAGTGAAAGGAAGTTTGTTAAGATTGGGTTGCTGCTCAAATTTGGTAGTAAGATATTGTTGGCATTTTGAAATATTAGAGAAGATAGGTCTAGTAACATACATGCTATATTTTCCTACATCCATGAGAGTGCATAATGTATTTCATGTGTCATTATTAAATAAATATTTTCATGACCCTAACCTCATAATTGATTGGACTGTGATCCAGGTGGAACACGAAGGAGAATTCTAGGTGGAACCAATGCACATCCTTGAACAAAAAGTCAAGGTGCTAAGGAACAAATATATAGGGATGTTTAAGGTTCAATTGACCTACTATGATCCTGAAGATTCTACATGGGAGCACAAAGAAACCATGCGGGAGGAATATCCACAATTTTTTTATAATTTTGAAGAAAACAAAATATAAAAATGCAAGACCCCTTTTTGGGACAACTAGATTTTTTGAACCACATATCATAGTTTTGGCCAACCTATGCTAGGAGAAATTATAAATAATGGTACAACCCGATGGACTGAGGAAAGTGAAGGGGGTACATTCCTTGGGTCAATAGGTTGAGAGGAACATGATATCGTGGTTGGAACTAATGTTGGAGTTGTGAAATTGCAAAATTTTTATTTTTCTAAGTATTGTGATGTAAATTTGTACATGTATATCGGCATAATGTTGTCCATAAAGGACAGTGCAGGATTGCAGGGGAGAGGGAATATAACATCCCCACTATAATTCCCTAGTTTAATGAATGCATAATGTAGATATGAATGTGGCTATGGTGAATCAATGTAACATGTGAATTGTATTTCTGGATTTTTATTAAATAAAATGTGATTCCAACTGCTAGGGGACATGGATAGAGATGGGGGGTGATAATCCACAAAAGAGGAGGGGTCTAGAAAGGGGGTTTTACCACGAGTTTAATTCCCATATGCTTTTCTTGTTTTTAATGTTTTGAGTGAACCTTCTGTTTTTTCCCTTGAGTGTGGAAGAGCCCAATCATTGAATATTTGTAAGAGGGTGGGTGTGAGGAGTCATATCTCATAGTTATTGGGAGCATGGAATTGAGTACAATCAATTTAGAGATGAGTGTGAGTCAAGAAAAATAACAAAAGGAGAGGAAATTTGTATGGCCAATAGGGAATTTTTAGACTAAAAATGAAAGTTTTTAGGCTTGCATAATAACCAAGTTATCAGGTCTAAAGAGTGAACTCTTGAGATATTTGCACTACAACAACAATATTGTTGTTGTTTTTTGTTTCATGGTAGTTTTCCTAGCAGTGAATTCTCTTGAGTTCCCAACAGTAAGATTCCTGGTTACCCACACCAAAGAGACAATGATAAACAAATGGGATGTTGGATGGACTGAGAGCAGTGAAGGGGTACATTCATTGGTTTGGCCAAGTCGAGATGAAGAGACTAGTGGAAAATGAGATAGATGTAGGAGAATGATAATGGGTTGTGGGATTATATGAGTTGTGAGTGGATAGTGAGAGACAACCTCTTTTTTGGATTCCTAGAACTATCTCAAGGGTGACTTGTTGTTGATATTGGGAACAACACGTCTATGGTTAGGTGGAACACTTGTCCCAAGCAGTCAGTTACATAAATGTTTAGAAAGATAATTGTTTTATATATTTTTTGTGTTGCATTATGAGTTTTAATTGTTGTGCATTAAATCTAAGTATGATAATGTTTTATATGATTATGTGATGAATTTATTAGTTTCATTCATGTTTATTTATAATGTTGTAGATGCATCTAATTAATGGTATCATAAAATGGTTAAATCTATGAGTTTTCCTATAGCTAGTAAGCTACATGATATGTTAGTAGAATTGTTTTGTTTGTATGTGTATTCCACATGTAATGAAGCTTAGTCAAGCTAGGGAACGTTACAAAATATATGACGAGATGTCGAGTGCTTATTTCAAAAATGGTAGAAACCTATATGTATATGTATAGTATAATGTGTTTCCCCTCAACATTGTTGTATGGTAGAAAAAAATGTCTTTTATTCCAATGAGTAAAATGGATCCAAGTGTGTTTAAAAGAATTCATGTGACTATGTTAATAAAGGATAAATGTAATTGTACAAATATATTAAAATATAAATGTACATTGAATTTAGTTTTCATTAAATAACACTTAAATAAATAAAAACTTGACAAACTTTCACTTCGAAAACTTCAAAACTTCAACCAAGCCTATGTGGAAATTGACAAATAGAAGAAAACTCAAAATATAGGAAATTTTGTGAATATTGACATTTCCAATCTATTATGTGCCGACATTTCCAATCTATTATGTGCGTGTATGTCTTTCCTTTATAACCTTTATGTGATTTGTGCAACCTTATACGTTTTGCAAAATATTATAAAAATATTTATAAATATAATTTCAATTTTTTTATACATTTTATACAATTACAAAATTATTTAAATTGTGAGGTTAACTCGAGGAAGGATGTTGAAAAGCTCAATTGATAATGTGATATTCACATTAAAAAAAAGCAAGTGAATATGTTATAAACCTAAAACAATAAAAAATCAAAATAAGATATCTAAAAGTTTGATGCATTTCAATGTCAGAAAATGGGCAATAAAAATTTCAATCACACTTCAGTGTTGTTTCAATATATTAACCTCCAACGGAAAGGTTGGATTGGACCCAACATTTGCCATCTTTGTCATAAAGATGTTGAATCAGTACAACATCTCTTCATACAGTGTTGTTTCACGCGTTAGGTTTGGAATAAAATTGCTTTTGATCTTCACATATTCACAGTTTGGAATGACACCACATTATCAGATAGTCTTGTCCATTGGATTCCTCATGAACATAACTACAATTTTCTTATGCTTTTGATCCATTGGTTCATTTGTCTGACCAGGAACAATTTGATATTCGATAATTATTCATACATTGTTAACATTGTCGCATACAAAACCCTTGGCTTGCATCAACATTGGAAAGACACTCATCCGACCATTGGAGCAACAAATATTATCATCAGCTCTCACATCTCTGAGGATATAACCACATGCTAGTTTGATGGTGTAGTGCAGCACAACGGAAATATAAGTGGGGCAGGAGGTTTGATAAGATTACATAAACACAACTTATACAGATGGACTTTCAACTATGGCCCGGGCACAAACACAAGGGCTGAGCTCTTGGGTGCCTGGGCTACTCTCCACTTGGCTTCAAGACTAAACATTGAACATCTTCAACTAATCGGTGACTCCAAAGTGATCATTGATTGGTTGAATCAATCGGGCACACTACATTTGATTTCACTCCTGGCATGGATTGACCAAATCAGATCACTTCAACGTCTTTTTAAGAAACTCATCTTCACTCATACCTCCTGTGAATACAATGGGAAAGCATACCTGCTATCTAAGACAGCTCTAGAAAAAACAATAGGCCCGATTACTTTCAACCAATGTCTGTATGGCCATGAGAACCCCGCTCATGTTATTAAAATCTTTTAGGGCCAGAGGCTTTAGCTACTGTCTATGTTAAGCCCTAATATTGGCTCATTACCCCTTAATTGGGGCATATTAGATTAGTAATGTTATTTTATTTATGTTGGCTTTAGGCCATTAGTTGTAGTTTAGATTAGTAATGTTATTTTATTTATGTCGGCTTTAGGCCATTAG
>JZKD02S2181675.1:15511-28736 GCA_000966675.3 Picea glauca
CAGAAGGTTAAGTGTCTCTGAATTCTCAATCCTTAAATCATAATCATACATGGCTTCACATTTTTTATTAGCATTCTCTTCCTTATCATAAGATACACTAGAACCAAAAGAATTATCAAATTCAAAATGATAGCTATTTTTAGGTTTATTAAAAATATAGTTATTTAAAAATTCCTTTTCATGATCTATAATTGACAATTCATTATCTATTGGATGTATGGAAACCCCTCTATTTTATAAGATAGCATTTATGTACAGAGGAATTGTTGATTGATTAACAATTGAATTATTTTCATTAAAAAGATCAGGATAAAGGTAGAAATGGCTATTTGATGATATGTACCTGAATATTCATGCTCATTTTCTTCAATGCAAATTTCAGATTCCTCATTGTGATTGATCATCAATTTCAGAATGATAAAATTCAAAAAATATTACCTTAGATTGGACTTCATTAGAATTTTCAATTTGCATCGCTAGATGTTGATTTTCTTGCTAATTTACAAATTTATCAGCAGTTGGTTCCTCAATAGCAGAGAATATGCCTAAAAATGTTATATTTTCCGATTCATCGTGATTGTTAGAAATACACAGAAGAGAAACTAAATGTTTAAACCATCCTACTAACTCAATTTGAGGATATAAGTCTTTAGATTTTAACTGTAGACAAATCAATTTAAATCGAAAGAGAAAATCATTAAAAGACTCACCTTCAAATCTATGAAGTGTTTCAAGTTGGTCACATACCTTGTCATAATTGTAGTCCTAAAAAGTATGAAGAAAATGTATTGTGAACTCATCCCAACCATGAATAGAAGAAACTAGAAAGGATGTACACTAGTCTTTGGCTTGACTTGTTAAAGTGAGAGTGAAAATTATGCAAATAACACCATCATCAATATCAAAATTTTTACAATTTAAAATAAATTGAAAGATGTGGTCAAATGCAGAAAAAATGAACTCACCATTGAACTTTACCTTTGACAAGTGCTTAAATACCTTCACTGGAGTAATGAAAGATGCTCGACCATAGATGCAACTCCGAATGGGCATTTCAGAAAGAGCCATTAAAAATAATAATAAATTTAAAATGAATAGCTCAAATAAGAACCAAATTATTAAGCACACTCATCGGTGTCCCTCCTTCCAACGCCAAAAATGTTGATGGAAAAAAATGACCATGTTCAACATCATAGGGAGATCACTTAGCCAATGTCCCAATTAGACCCTTATCCATTGAAAAAGTGACTTCGACTGGTTCTATGGGTCTCTAGCTACACTTGTCCTAAGACTAGCCTAATCTAATGTCAATCTAATCTAGACTATTTTATATATACAAATATATATACAATATTCTATCTTGTAAGATGTCATGTTTCTGGCTTTTATCAACATACAAAGTAAAAAGAATTACCTTCTTGCACTTGCTTGAAGAAGGTAATCCTTTACTAAAATAAGGGCTCAACGAATCCACTCTTGGATGTACTCTTACCAAAAGAGACTTAAAGAAATGAAGTGAAATTACTCTAAATATAAATCTACTCTAAGTTGCAAGAAATGAATAGGAAATTCTATCTTAATTAGGAGAAGGACAACCTTACCCCTAATCAAGAGAAAAATGTCTAAAAGAGAGATAACACTGATATTGAATTTCAAATTAGGATTCATTCACAAACCATACAATTAGTTCATATGATTTGTGAACTATGAACACAAATATGCCATGAAATAACTTCAATAAATAGTTATTAAAGTGATCACAACATATACTCAAAACTCAAATATGTAACATGAATCCAATATAATATTTACATCGAACTAAAGAAATGGTTCATTTGATTCAATATAACATAATACAAGACAATATTATGGTAAGGTAATAAATAGTTATCAGTTATCATCATCAAGTCTCAGTGAACTCAAAATTATTGCTAATTTAAATCTTGTTAAGTTCTGCAAATATAGCTTTACATAATTATGAATAGTATAACATAACCAAGATTAACAACAATGTTACAATCAATTATTAATACACTATTTCGTAACATAATTTGAATCAAAATCGAGTAAATAAAATGAAATAATAACAAGTAGACAATTCTTACAGTAATGCATATAAATGAAACCTTCTATTAAATTAGAATAACTCTATATTTTACATAGTCCTCCACAGCAACAAAATACCACCATACAACAATGTAATGTAGCCTTTATCTTGTAGAAGAATTTCCCCTTCAATTACATATCGGGCCCTTTCTTAGTTTTCTTTCTCTCTTTTTTATGAAAAGAGTTTCATAAAAAAATGTAACTACCTTCCATAACTAAAAGTAGTTATCCTCCATTAAAGTTAGGAATGAAAAATTATGAAATTGTTTTAATTCTCAAACTATAGGCTAAACATAATTAATTATATACAAAATGGTACAAAGATTTATTTTAAAAAAATAATCTTGAGTCTTAATGAACACCAATTAATATTCTTCATGATTTTGTTCTCGAAATTTGTGGAGATTCATGATGCAAAAATACGGGTCCACATCACTCATTTCATACCTCCCGTTATAAACAAAAACCCATAAGTAACAAAAATAAAAGATAAAATTCAAAAATAGCTACAAAATTTCAGAAATTTTGTAGTTGTTTATTAAAAACAAAACAAAACAAAATAAATCGTTCTCGAGATTTGTGGAGATTCATGATGCAAAAATACGGGTCCACATCACTCATTTCATACCTCCCGTTATAAACAAAAACCCATAAGTAACAAAAATAAAAGATAAAATTCAAAAATAGCTACAAAATTTCAGAAATTTTGTAGTTGTTTATTAAAAACAAAACAAAACAAAATAAATCATAACTAATTCATGTTTTTCAAACAAACATTTAAATTTAAGAGTTGGGCATTTAATGAAGCAGATTTCATAAATCTGAAATAAAAATATCAATTGCCAACAAGATTTTGATCTTAATATATTTTTGTTTGAGTTCTCCTACTTGCAGTAACAACTTTATAACACCTTTATTTTCATAATGAAAAGAGTCATGGATAATAAAATTTCTAATCAAAAACTTGTGTAACATGTGGAAAAATATCATCATGTTCAGATTTTTTTTTTTTATTAGATTTTCAAATAACATTTCAGATTTATGGCTTAAGAACATATATCAAAATTTTGACTTCTTGTTGCAAAGTTTCTTGAGGAAGTTGAAAATGAAGGAGATTAGTTTCATTAACTCCAAACAAAACTTGTGGATTTGAACCCTGTCTAAAAGTTCTGGGAAATTACAAACTGACTCACACATTTTAGAAAGCTTATTTCTAAGGAGAAAATTATTCTGATTTGAATGAGATTATGTCAGAATTACAGTGAGGCTATGGAAAAATAATAAAAAGCTTAGCCATCTAACCTCTAGAGTTAGATTCAATTCTGAAAATTAAACCCATAAAAAATAAAAATAAAAATGTTTTTTAATACAGGGTCAAATTTCATAGACAAATAAAACCAAAGCAATTGTAAACAGAGTATAAATGTCCAATTTGGGTTTTCTCTTCATTAATAATTTGATATTGAAATATATATATATAAAGAGCATACGTTTGTTTTACCATATAAAAATATGGAAAACAAAATCCCCAAATTATTTAAACCTAGAGAAAAATATCTGGATACTTGTAGGTAATAGCCATAATACTCGATCCAACAATTTAACCAGCCAACGATCTTCATTGGTTTCAACCAGCTCTTTGTTCATGGGGGTTCTCATCTCAAAATTGCACCCATACAAACCGTAATACCACTCATCAAATCTCACGAATACAAAATCCATAGTGAATGCATGCATGCAGGAGTGAATATAAGAAACCCTCACTCTTAATAGAATGAAAACCCGCTGAATTTGAAAATCCCCCAAATCATTGAAATCTACCGATTAAAAATTAGTGCAAAATCCCAACAACCTATATAAATTAATCAATCTAAAACCTATGTTGTTTGTATTTGTTGGATTCAACAAATTCGAATCTAGAGGCTCAGATATGAATATGCAATATAAATCAGGGAATATCACAAAGCATATCTGAAATGAAAGTATAAATTCAAAGAGAAAAATATCAAAACCCTCATCCATAGCCAAATGAAAACTTTGTAACAAAAAAATCTCAAAATTATGAGAATGATATTAACTTCATATTTTGTCTTGTGCATGATGTGTGAATTGATTGCTAGTTATGGTGGGACATAGGAGGAAATTGATGCAACCCCCCCTTTTTCTCCTAAGGGTTATGCGACCTCCCAGTCAAGGATCTTAAACTTCAGATCGAATTGGCTCTCTAAGAACTTGATGGTCTGAGTTACGAATTACCATAGGTCCTTTTGGTCCTCTGTTGCAGGTTTTATGGCACCCATGACCTCCTTCTTTGCGCGACTGAACTATCAAGTTTCAGGTGTGAGCTCTCTTATCGTTAACTCCCTGTCACATGTGACCTCAGGCTACGTCCTTGCGTAAGTGAAAAATTGTGGGCATGTCCAAGAGTGGTTTGGGATCAACTGCTTTTCTCCTCGCAATTTACCTCCAGTTGCCATGTACCTCTTCATCGATATCGTGGTTTCGATTGCGGCCTGCCCTCAAAATTTTAATGTCCGGACACCTTCTGGCCTTGAAATCGAGCATGACCATTGATCTTACAATCATGACAATGCTTCTGGACTGACGGCTGAGATCTGCCTCTTCCAAACCAATGATTCAGATCTCATTCTCCTGAATCAGGTGGTTCATATTTACTTCGGGTCTTTACCAGGAGCCCACGGATTTATGCCACCTACCTCTGGATTGAATGATTGACATTTACTTCGGGTCTTTATCCGGGATTCACAGATTCATGCCACCTTTTCTTCAGATCTGACAGTTCATATCTACTTCAGATGATCCAACACTTGAGATTTCCTTCAGACGATCTGACGCTTGAGATTTACTTCAGATGATTAGACGGTCCCAAATGAATTCGGGACTTAGGAACTTTAGCAAGTCCCCTCTCTTGTGTGTGAGAAACGCTAAGGCTCACGCACCTTGATTTGATTGGACGGTTGTTGGTCCTATGAATCAGTGATCCAACGACCATTGTCGCTCTCCCTCCCGAGCTTCTGACTTCCTCTGACTTAGAATAATTTCTAAGTATCCAAATGCCTCGCCCTTTGTTCATCCTAAGAGTCCGACTCTTGGACCTCGTTTGCACTTCTGGAAAGTGCTATCCCTTCTGAGATTTTTTCAATGGAATTTACTTCACCCTGACGCACACCTTCTATCTGCGTGCAAACTTGCACTGGTTCTCCCTAAGTTTTCAACTTACTCAGTTTCTAAGGGACTCGTCCCTTCTACTTCTTTCAAAAGACTTTCTAGTGCCCTCCTGGCACAGTCTGTGCTCGATCTCCTGAGCTTTCCAACATGAAACAAGTTCGCGTCTACGTGCACTCCTTGTGCTTAGTAGGCACACTCTGCATACAAAATTTCCACGCTATCTCTTTTGAGCTTCGAGTTGGAAAATACTCTCTTACATGCACTCCTTGCATTCAGTATGAACTCCTTGCATAACTTACAGAAGAGAAAAATTGAAACTCATACTAATATCTTATAGTTTCAGATACTCGAAACAAAAACTCATTCATTCATGAAAATAACAATAACATGGAATTGCAAACAGTACCAACACTGTGCCTTTGGATCATTTTTCCTATGTTATATTCATTCCAAAGTAAATGGCTACAACTATGATCAAACAACAACTACAAACTCAGAATTTTCCTACTAACTCACAGCAGCCTCATTTGGGCGTACAAAACCTCTATTTATCTCAGAGGATCCTTAAGGTTCCCCCCGACTACTCGTCTACTCGAAAAGAAAAACTAGGTGCTACCTAAGTTTTGTTACATTCAAGGTTAGGAGTGAAACTCACAGATCGCTCATGATCATTAGATTCCAAGCACTTAATCTTCTTCTATTTTTGCAATCAGCTCCAAATGATTCACAGTAACTCCCAGCATTTCAGATTCTGAAATGATCCCCTGGTGTTGAGTTGTCTTGCCACGTGTGCTCGCTGACGATGCTCTTGCATCATACTCCCCTGGAAAAAAAATTATGGACTTCTGTCCATGAGCTCCTACACCGACTTTCCATGCTTCTAGATATCATCTTCATTTTCCCAACTGACATATTCTATTGGGTGTCCCTTCCACTTGACCAGATATTCAAGATGGGTCTTCCTCCTGGTCTTCTTTCTAATCCTCTGATCAATGATATTCTCTGTTGGGCTTAAACTGCTTCCTTTTACAGTATGATTTATTGAACCAGGGTTCATATCTTTCGGGTTTCCAACAAAGCCTCTAAAAATATCGGCCCTTCTAATAAACTAGAAAGCAACACAATGTACAAAGTGAACTGCGCAGTCTCACCCAAGATAGCTTTAAATGGGTAGTTGTAAGACTCAGGTGTTTATAGCCTAGGATTGAGTACGAGATAGGGGATTGTTAATATGAGCCATCTATTATGAATTATGACTGCAATCTACTAGTACTCACTGGGTTGTATCTACCCTTCATGGTTTAGTTCTCCAAACAACACAATCGTATTTCATAACAATGCATTAACTCATTCATTAACCATAACAATTCACTGCTGAAAGAAAATAAAGATATACATGCATTTATCACATTACACAAATATTACCGTGGTTCACCCCCTCCCGGGCTACATCCACAAAGTTTTGTCTCTTGGCTCTTTTATTATGATATTTTTACATCTCCAGCGTCACATGCTTACAATTCCCTCTAATGGGTAAGATTTGTATGAAGTGAACTAGATCGTAGTAGGCTCCACATCCTACGATCTAATCCTCATATCTTCATCCTCTCCTATGTTCTATCTCAACATCTTACAAAATTGGTTCATAACCATATTACATAACACAACAACTCATACATAGCTACGATAGCTCATTACAAAAACTGAACTAATACAAAAGCGAATCAACCTCCCTATGATACCTATGTTTCTCTATTTATATATATCGAGATCTTTAGCCATTTTACAATGTATTACCAAAACCCTATCCCTACCAACGTTAGGTCTTCCTCCCATGCACACGTGTTGTTCTTCTTGCAGTTGTCATTTTCCTTGTGCACGCTTTCTTGCACGTGCGCGTGCTATGTTACCTTCCAGCTATTACTTATGTTTATGCACACTTTCTTTCCCATGATCATTCTCCTTTCTAGTCTAGCCTAGTGCCAACAGGCATGGATGATTTTAAGGATGGAAATTTATATTAAAATGTAGAAACTTGGGCTAATATTACTAGTTCTTAATATGCAAAATGTAAAATGTTTAGCGATAGTTTTGTAAAAATATTCAAATTTCAAATGATTTTATATAGTTTCTATAAAAGTTTGGCGATTTTTAAGGTAAAATAATTTTATTCTATGGAATTTGGGCGAATCGTTTTTAGAAAAAATGGAAATTGGCGAATCTTTTTTTCGGAAAAACCATGGAAAATTAGCCCATTTGCGAAATTTAGCCCCTAAAATCATCTATGCCAACAGGCCCCCAATACTGACATGTGACTTGCCCCAAGTCACCTAATCCTTTTGAGCTTCTTTGATATCCTTGGTGATCATCTGGAACTTTTCCTTGAGCTCTGATGCTTTTGTTAGTGCCTGCACAATCTTTTCCTTGATGGTGTCTACTACCTGAACTACCACTTCATCACTCAGAAATCCTGCACATTCGGTCTGGGTCTGTGTTTGTGTGAGTATTTATGCTACTTGTTCCTGTAGTGGCTCTATTTGAGCCTGATGCTCTTGTTTCTATGTTTGCGCAGTGATAAGTTCTGCATGTATCTTCTTTATCTCCTGCATCCCTTTGACTCATTCTGGGATTGGTATGGTTTTCTGCCTCTGTTTAAGTTCTTGGATCATTGGATTGATCCTTTCCTCTTCCTTTTCCCAGCGTTGGACCTGTGGATCCTCCTCCAACCTTGTCCAAAGTTGCGCTGCTTTATCGAGAAATTCAACTGCTGTGCTAACCTGTTGTTCCATCTCCTGTAGCTGCGTTGTTGCTTCCTGATTTCTTTCCTCCTTCACTGCCGGTGGAGTGGTTGGTGTGATATGTTCGTGGAGATTCTTGATATCCTTCTAATATTGATCAATTGCCTACGCAATCTGGTCAATCTTTCCTACTACTGGGAGTTCATTCCCTTGTGCGGTGCTTCAGAGATTCTCAAAAAATCCTCCCACTCTTTGTTCTAGTTCATTCCTGCGTTCTTTTTCCTCCTCAGTTTCGAGCTTGGCCTACTCATAGAATTTTTTAGCACCTCACGCTTCTTTGTTTCTTGTTGTAGCTGGACTAAGTTTTTATGTGCACGAGACTATACTCTGTGGTCGACAGTAACCTGCAATTTGTGTACTGCCCTTGATGGCATCCATGTCAAGACTAACTGTATGTGGTCCAAATCCTTTAGGGGTGTCTACCCCACGATGTCATCCATGCATAGCATGTTAGATTTGATGTAAATAGTTGCATTTTTGTGTGGCATGGGGTGGAATGGGTCTTATTATTCTACCTCCACTCTTTCTTTGGCCTGTATTGTCGGTGTCTTTGTGCCTCTATTGTTTCTTACTGTCTGTGCTTCCTAAATTTCTTGAGGAACTGTCCCATTTCTGCCAGCTCTTTTTGCAGTTTATCCCTATGATGTGCTGCATGTTCAAAATCTTTTGCTAAGCAATCCTGGACCATTCTGGCAATCATTTCCCCATCGTACTCAGTGATCATATAATTTGGCTATGCTCATTTCACCTTTTATTTCTTGTGCACGACTCCTTCCTGCGTGACTGGTCTCTTATTTCCCCCTGGTTCCTGTGTGATGGGGTTTGGGGTGGTCTCCCTCACTCCATTAGCTTGTTTGGTTGTTCGTTGGTCGGTTGTCTAGTTTCATTCTTCCCCTTTTGGGTCCCTATCTGCTTGAACCCCTCATCTGCCTGAGTCATCTTGCCTTGGCCTGTTTTTGGTTTCTTGGGCACTTGGATTTCCGGAGGCTGTGTTTTCGTCTGTTCTGCCTCTCCTTCTGTCGTTGTTTCTAGCACTTCCCGAGTAATGGTTAGAATCATCCATTCATCAGTCCATTCGCTGATGACCATGTCGATATCACCCTCTGTGATGCAGTAGCGCATTTCTAGCCACTTTTTATCTATATCCTTCCTTGGTTGTATCCACATTGTCTGTCTTGTGGCCCAGAAATTGGTGATGTCCGCATATCGCGCGATAGCCTCTGATGTTATTCTCCATGATCGGCTGATAGATTCATGTATGTCTCATAGGTATGCTTCGAATATGATCCCGTTCTCCCTCTTATGCCTGGCCTATGGCCTGAATCTCAGTAAGAGGTATCTCTCTCCCGCTAGCTGTGGTCTGGTACAAAAGACCACATACCCTGGTTCTCGCCATCCCATGAAGGCTATTAGAGTAATCAATCACAAGTAATGAAACTATGTGCCTAGGTCCCACATATCCTTGCAGTCCTCTTGAAACAAGTTCAATAGATATGGCCCCCAGCTCACAGAGGTGCCTTCTTTGCACTAAGCTGCAACTACAATGACTCCTATTGGTACTTCCTCTTTGTGGCATTTTCTGAGCAATTTGCAAGCTAAGATATTTGCACCAAGTTCTGTAGTTGTGTTGTTTATTCATTTGATTATGATGCCCCTCATTCCTCTAGATATTCCATATTTATTCTTCATCTCTTCTACCAATGTTTTCTCTGTGGATTTGTCATCTAGAATGAATGTGGGATCCATACCCCGGGTTGGTAACCCTGTGATTTGTGTGATAATCTCAACAGTTATGGGGACGGGTTTGTCCAACCATATGTCCCCTCCATGTGTGAATTCTAACAGATATTTGATTCATGTTGTCGCGTACTGACCTCTATCAAAATGTGATAGCTTCAACAAACCTAAGATTCATGTTCTGTCCAGCCCAACTACCCACTGGTGTGGCTGGCTAATCGTTTCTCCAAGTTGGTTTATGATTTTGTTCTGGATAAAGACCCTCTGTGCAAGTTCCAGGAACTTGGTTTCATCTGATACGTCATGGTCAGAATACTTGAGCTTCCCGACATGGCCCAAGAGCTCCATTTCTACCTGTACTCCAGCTGGTATGTGTGGTAGAATAATTTATGTTGCAGGTTTCTTACGGGTCAAGCTCGATATCTGAATTTTGTCTTCCTCTTGCGGTGGCTGGTTCGAAGTTCCAACAACTTCCGCTTGTTCCCCCATAAACCATTCTAGCCAAGCCAAGGCATTGGCAGTGATCCCCTCTGCTGGTTGACCTGAGATGGTCATTTGCGACTCGACTGGTTGCGCTAGTGCTTCCAGATTTTGTGTCATTATGTTAACCTCTAGGGATTCTTTGATGTTTTTTGGCTACACTTCCTATGGGTTTTCCACTTCCTCATTATGAAGTGATAGCGTTGTTGCTGGTGTATCCACTTTCATGGCCTCTACTTGTGGCTGCTGAATTTATTCTATTATTGGTGTAGATTTCACCGGTGTCCTCTCCGGGGATGGGATTTTGTTGATGTCGACAATCTCAGGCTGGTGTTGTTCATTCTCTTCCAGCGGTCCTCGTGACCTAGTTTGTACCCTGGTTGGTCTAGCTATCTGACTTGCTTCTGTGGGCTTCAGTGGTGCCATAGTGGTGACTATTGAACATTTTCTAAGTTTGAATAATTTTTGGGAGTTCTTTGGTCTCGCTCTGTTCGTTCCGGCTACTATTGTTCTTGCTCTGTTTTCCTTTCACGAATAGATCAGTCGTTCCCGTGCTCATGTGTTGTATGGGCTAGTCACAAATCTTGTCAAGGACGCTTCCTCCATTATGTGTTTAATGCCTCATAACTATGGGTTCAATGCATCTACGACGGTTTCGTACTTGCCATTATGTTTGCTTTGCAGTATCCTATTGGCATGTTTAATGTGATGTCCCATCGTTCCTTACCATCCTTTAATTTTGCTTAGTGATGTCCTGCCATACTTATTTTTCCAACTTTCCGTTTCCCACTTGTTTTCCTGTTGTATGTAACTGTTGTTCATGCCTTTGCCGAATTCATGTTTCAGACATTATGTGGCCTTTCTCTCTCCGGTGCACTGCACTCTTTTTAGTCTTGTTTCCTTTTTGTTCTCTTTTTTATTTTAAAATTATTATTATTATTATTATTTTACTACGTGGTGGGTGGTTGACCGTCCTTGTACAACTTTAGCCGGCTCCCATTGATCATTCCTCTGAGGTCTGTGCCTTCTAAATCTCTTAACTATACAACTTCTCTGTCTGTGACAGATTTTACCTCGTATGGTCCTAACCAATGCATTTTGAGCTTCCCCGGGTGCTTAAACAACTTGCTTTCATAGAGAAATACTAGATCTCCTTCCTTAAACATTTTCTTCTTGATGTGTTGATCGTGCCAAGCTTTGTCTCTTTATTTCTGCATTTGTTGATGGAATCCTGCTAGGATTCGGGCTTCCTCCATTCACAATAACTGATTCAGTCTTTCCTGTACTGTGCCTCATTCTGTCATCTATGTGATAGCTGCTACGTGTAAGATGGGTACTAAAAATTCTAATGGCACCATTACTTCTTGGCCATAGACTAGCTTGAATGGTGTGTGCCCTGGCAACTTTTTGCATGTGGTCCTATAGGCCCATAATATTGTTGGTACTTTGAGGTCCCAATCATCTTTGTTGACATTACAAATCTTTTTTAGTGCATTCTCCAAAATTTTGTTGAAGGCTTTTACTGTGCCATTTTCCTGTGGGTGATATGGTGTGCTCTTCTAGTGATGAACCTCAAACTCTTCAGTCAATGCACAAATGATGTTGTTTATGAAGTGTGTGCCTTGGTCGCTCATCAAAACTCTTGGGCACCCAAATCTAGTGATGAATTGTTCAAAAAAGAAGTGTGTGGTTGTATTTGCGCTGCAATCTTTTATTGGTGCAGCTTCCTCCCATCTTATTAGGTAATCCATAACGGTGATAATGTATCTTGCCCCTATTCTTTTGGTTGTTGGGTTAATTGTTCCCACAAAGTCGATTGACCATTTGTCAAAATCCTGTAATGTTACTTGTGGTTGTAGTGGCATCTCGTCCCTTATGTTGGGTTTGCCTACCCCTTTGACAAACAACACATCCCTGACAACATTCTTTCGAGTCCCTATGAATCATTGGCCACCATAGTCCTGGATGTAGTAACTTCTTCGCATTAGATTTTCCTACATAAATCCCTCCTGCGATTCCCTCATGGGCTCTTGCTAAGATTCTTGGTTGTTCATTCTCTAATACGTACCTTCTTAAGATGATGTCTATGCCCATCTTGTATAAGTGTCCAGTGATCAGTTTATATTCGGCTGCGCGGACTACCAGGTTCTTCTTCTGCGTGTTGGTAATTATTGTGGCGTAGTACCTGTGCTTAAGTATTGGATGATCTCTGTGAAGTAGTCATCATCAATCTGTACTGAGAATAACTATGCATCTAGAAAGGTGTCTTCTAGATTTGTAGGTTCTTCTCCATTTGTGACCTTATACAGGTGGTCAGGTCCTGCATTCAATTTCCCTAGTTTAACTATTTCTTCAAAATTAAATTCTTCAAATAACAGTAACCATCGACATATTCTCCCCCCCAACACTGGCTTGTTGACTAGGTATTTCAGGGTTGAGTGATCTATAAACATCTTAAAGTGTTTTCCCAATAGGTAAAGTCTGAACTTATGTAGTGCATAGACCATAGCTAGGCCTTCTCTTTCTATCGTGTTATAATTATGTCCCAAGTCGGATAGATTTCGGCTCGTGAATGATATAGGATGATCCAAGTCTCCTGCTCCTGGCTGCACTAAGATAGCTCCCAGTGTTATCACTAATGCATCTACATTCACATGGAATGTCTTTTCCCAGTCTGGAAATACTAATATCGGTGTGAAAACCATCCTTTCCTTCAGGGTATCCAGACCATGTTGACACTCATCGTTCCATTGATACTTTGTATCCTTCCTTAACAGTTTTTCCATTGGGGATGTGATCTACGTGTTGGAAGATTGGTTGTTGTCATTGATGTCAACCCTAGTCATGGGTTTTGGACCGCAAGATTGATGAAGGTATTTGGACATGAAGGAAAATGCACATGCAGATACAACACC
>JZKD02S2181686.1:5054-30303 GCA_000966675.3 Picea glauca
CATTGCTTGGTATGGATTGGCCATTTGACAACCAGCCCATAATCAATTTGAAAAATAGAAAAATAAAATTTGAGTCCAGAGAATATAGGGCCATCACACCAATAGACCCATCAAAAGGGGAGAGGTTTGTAGAACCTACTTGCCTAGACTTAGAGGAAATCATCCAGTTGTACAGAACAACTGCGCGCGATGAGGATTACGTAAACCCAACTGCAGATGGGTTACTCAGTTGGTGGAGCATTACTTCATGTGAAACATACTCAGACACTGGGTTAGAGAACTGGTAGCAGAGGCTACATGAAGTATCCACACGAATATGTGCAAGAATAGACCGCGCAATAATATGGGCAGGCACACAAATCAAGGAACCACTCAGTTTCCATGGACTAAACGATTTGGAAACATTATTGATACAATACGAAGACGAAGTGTTAGAGAACCATAGATTGTTTACACTTGACTTAGCACTTAAGGCCACACCCGCAAGATGGTGGGGTGCACACAAGGAGACAATCACATATTGGTACCAATGTAAGCAATTACTATGCATAAGGTTCGGCGCAGAACAGAAAAATAGAAAACAGCGGAAGTATGAAGGACAAGGGACACCAACGGAACACATGGAGAATTGCAGAACATTGTGGAAAATGACACCCCCAAAGGAATGGCCTCATTACTTCATACACACTCTAGAGGGCATACCAGTGAACTGGTATACAAACCAGGAGTTGTGAAAAGGAACTGCAACCTAGATGACATTGCAATAGAATTTTTCAATCACTTTATCATTTGAACATGAGAACCCCAACATAGACGCCGACCTTAAACGGATTAGAGGATTAATATGCATCAAAGAAATAGAAGTACAATTGATCACAGAAGAACAACAACGGAACAAACAAGCAGTCAAGGACCTGTTGGCATGTTACCATGTACAGGAGGAAGCACTGAATGAACATGATCTGCACAATATTTAGGTCGAAGAAGTAGAAGGCGAAAGAGACGTGGAAGGCCAACCCCTAGAATCTGAAGTCATTTCCTCGTCGATCAAGGTAAAGAAATTTAAAATCGGGATAGTTGAGCAGCCCAAAATGGCCAACATTGGGGATTACTGGGATGAGCAAATAGTAGAAAGCATCACAAAGTTGTTGTGTGAATACAGTGACCTATTTCCCACAACATTTACAGAGATGAAAGGTATAGTCAGAGAGCTAGGAGAAATGAATATACCACTTAGACCGGAAGCGAGACCTATTAGACAATGACCCTATTGATTGAACCCAATATATAAATAGAAAGTCCAAGCTGAGATCGATAGGATGCTCGAATCCGGCATCATAGAACCGGTGGAGGAGTCAGAATGGATAAGTCCAATGGTAGTATAGGAAAAGAAACAAGGAGGGATTAGGATATGCATCGACCTAAGGAAGTTGAGCGATGCATGCCTGCACGACCCATTCCCTACAACGTTCACAGATGAAGTGTTAAAGAATGTGGGAGGACATGAAGCTTATTGTTGGCCCTTGACCAAGTTTTGAGGATTCTTGGTTATGTTTGACCTAATTTTGGGACTTCCACAGGCTGTCGAAGGTGGAGCGCAAGATGAAGCGGAGATCGCGGGATCTTGGCCACTTTTAGGGACCTTTTTGGGATTCGTGATTATGTAATGGGTATGGGATGTCGGCCCATGGGTTTACCCATGCTTAGGCCTATTTTGTATGCATAAATAGATGCTAAGGGGATGTAGTGAGTATGAATGGATAAGTTCCCTTTGGATAGATGCAATTGATGGTTGTAGTCCAATCTATGTGATTGGCAGTGCTAAGTGCTAAGTGGAGATTGCTTTTGTGCATACTATGTGAGACTTGTAGAGCTAAGTCCAATTCATTGTAAGATATTGTGGAAGGTTGTGTGCTTAGATATACTTGGGGAAGGAGGATCTAGCAAGTTGTGCAAATCCCTGTCCTCTGCGGAGTAGGGTGTTTGAGGCTTTGTGCATGTACCTGATTGAAGAAGCTAATAAAGAAGACAAAGAGTTGGTGGACGTAGCCCCAAGGTGGGGATGAACCACGTACATGTTGTGTTGTTATGATTTGTGTGATGTATTGATGTGTTTATGTGTTTACTCGCTTAGTGCTTTAACATAGATGAATGATTGATAGATCTGTTGATTCTTAGTGTTTAAATACTTTAGATCTAAATGAACATTGTGATACTATGTAATTAGGGTTTAACTGCATTGTAACTAAGACTGGATATTGATGAATGTTAACTGTTGAGTGCTCTATTAAGTGTTAGAACCACAGATCTGTGTCCTAGCTAAGGTTTTAGACATCTGAATACTGCAACCACCCCTACCTCTACCTTCGGTGAGACTTCATCTACTTCGCAGGTGTTTCCAAAAGGGTCGGTAGTTAGGGTTTTGTTGGTGCATTGTTGTAGTGTTGAACCCTGGGTCTGCCCCTGTGCCAACAAATGGTTCCGTTGTTGGGACCTGAAACTGTGATTGCTGGGAACTGAGGAAAAAGGAGCTTTGTGCGAAGATCTAAACTAAAAAAAATAAAAGCTTTGTACGTAGATCTGTTTCTCTAATACGCAATATTCTACTCGATCTGTGAAGCTCTGTGCTAAGGAAAGAAGTCTGGCCTGAAGAAAAGAGGTAAGATCTAAACGCTTTGTGCTCTGATAGAGGTAAGAATAGCGAAAATTTTTAGATCTAGAAGCTTTGTGCTCTGTTGAAGATAAGATTAGTGAAAATTTTTGTTTCTAAAGTATGGATCTAGGTTTGTTTGATAATATTTGTCCTAGCTTGAAAACTAGGGCACTGATAGAAGAAAGAATATTTGATATGAGTATATCTAATAAGAATAGTGAAAGATATGTTATACCTACGCATAGAGAGAATGTTTGGACTAACAAATTGATGCAGGACCCTAGAAAGAATTTGTTGCAGGTTAGCTACCATGATCCTAGTGTGCAGTACAGGAAAGGTTGGGGATAATTTAATAGAAAGAGAGGATTAACCCTTTGTTACAGTTGTAGAAGATCGGGACATCTGGCTAAGGAATGCCCTGGTAGAAGACTTAGTTGCCTCTATTACAAAGCTATGGACCATGAAGTATTGGATTTCCCTAGAATTATTGCTAAGGATGAAAGGATGAATATGAGACAAGAAGACCACAAGAAAATTCAAGCAACTGAGACTATGGCAGAACCTCAGAAAGAATCAGAGAAAGTATTGCTACAGATGAAAGAAACCCTGAATGATCACTGACATATCATCTTCTCAGAGATCTTCAAAAAAAATGAGTGCATAGAAGTAAGAATAGGAGACTTCGACATTGACTGTGTTTTGGATGAAGAAACACAGGTAAATATTATGACAGAAAGAACTTGGGAAATTCTAGGAAAGCCTACTATGATCCCTTCATTGGGAGGAATAGGGTTATTCAGAGGAAAGTTGATAAACCTATGGAAAGCTCACCCATATATCTATGCGTGCCAATGGAACTTCGACAGAGGAAGAATTTGAAGTTGTTAAACTTATTGATAACAGCGCTCCATTTGTTATGTTACTAGGAAAACCTTGGATAGAAGGAGATCAGGCTAGAAGGAAAGAAGACAAAATCTTAGAGCAGAAGAAGCAAGAGTTAAAATATTTCATGACTAGGAGGATCGCACACTTGATTGAAGAAAAAAAAAAAAAAAAACGAAGCTATTTAAAACCAAAGACTTGGATGTCGAAGTTGCAAGAACACAAGAAGATTTGCAGAAGACTGAAGTACCTATCCTAGATACAGAAGAAGTATTACCCTTTATTTCTAGGCAAGAATCTCAACAGCACGAGGTTACTTTGTCGAAAGAAGATAAGAATCAGAATGGAAAAAGGAATTCTGAGATGAAGCTCACTGGAACGAAGGCTAGAAAACTAAGTAAGAAGAGAGATAAGATCGAAAAGTTACAAAAGGTTCCAGAGGGAACTTCGCAGAAGAAAAATTTGCAAAATTGGAACTTTATCGGGATATCAGAACTGCGTCACATGGCACTTCGCCATGGTGAAGCAATATATCCATTGGGAACATTATAACCATTAGACCGACGGCCCGAACGGGTAGAAAGGCATTTATGATTAGAAAGTTTTCCACTAGACCGTTGGGACCGCGCAATAACGGAAAGAACTGAGTTAATGAAGGCTTCTCACCCATTGCAAGAGATCTATTGCCAAGTTATCTATTTATCCCGTCGCACCACGCAAAGAGAAAAATTTTGATAACTATGAATCTGAGCCTGCAGATTAGTTGATTTCACACAGTGATCATCGCACTATCACCATCCATCCCATTGCATTGACTAGTTACTCTTCAAACCTGAGATATTCAACCACGAGCGTGCATGTCGAACGAGCTTAGTGTTGTAGAGAAAATTTTCATAGAAATTCTCATTGACCTAATGACTGAAAGAGTAATGTCTGCAAGTATTCAAGATTCATCGAAGAGAGGAGTGCAAGCCTATCCATTGACTTCTCATGGAGCCGGACCATCTCGACCATCAGCGGAAAACAAAACCAAGCACAGAGATGACCTAGCTAATGTGAAGCTGATCCTGACCATATTTCTCGATTACATCCTACCTCTGGACGGCACGGTGAGTCAAGCTAGCGTGCCAAGAGATTTTGAGTACTCCATGGTTACTGCATACCTCCCGAAGGGGATATGTGCAGTTCGCGCATAGCAGGATAAGATCACAACGTTGAAGTTCAATGACTTCAACCTCGGAGATCGCAAGAACTATAGTATGCTCAGCCCGTATAAATACCTAACCAGGATGAAGGGGAAGAACTCAAATATAATCCCCCAACCATGGACGATGAACCTCGTGCAACCCACCTTGTTAAATGTAATGAAAATCCCACACTTTGGAAGGCACTAGCCGAAGTCAATGCCTATGTTAAGTTATTGCTTTCATGTTACCATGCCGGATACTTATGGCTAGACCTTCGCATTACAGTCGATCTAACATTGATCCATAGGATCACTAGATTAAGTATGCAAGGACCCGACCTATAGGAGTTCTATCTAGGAAAAGCCACAGATCATGCACTAGCACAGAAGATCAAGGATACATATGGCGATCTTGAAAAGGGGATGCGAGGCTACAAGGTAGCCTCCATCCAGAATGGCACAGTGCACCTAGACTACTAGCTAATAGCCAGAAAGTTAGTAAGGAAGAATAGACCTACACAGGTCACAGGCTTTGTCGTTGACCTCGCAGGGAAGTGTGTGGAAGGTTTGTAGATGAACTGGGTGAAGTGCCTAGTTAATCAACTATAACTAGCATGTCACGAAGCACGGGATCAGGGCCACAAGTTTCACTTTAGTTGGCTCTTGATCCTCATCACCTTTGTTGCCTGGGAGATGTCGGAAGGTGAGACCTTTTCAGATATTTAATCGTTCGAGACGCTTGCTACGAAGTTCACCACACTCGGGTACTCGAGTGATATGAACAAACAATGGCAGTCGAACGTTGTTTTTCACACATATTACCTTCAGCTGAAGAGAGCCATCGAATTTGAACCTCGCATGACTGTGAACACCCTACAGAGGTTCTGACCCCTGATGAAGTTTTGTGTAGATCAGTACTTCATCTACATTACAGTGTGAGCCGATGAACATAAGGAGAAACTTTAGTCGTACTACAAACTCACGGAAGAGGACCTCAAGGAGATCACTAAGGACTGGTCGGTAGACCTCCTTATTCCTGCATACCCTACAGAGATGTCCGACCCTGACGGCCCAGAGACCATGCACAAAGAACATGATACACTCGGACACAGCATAAGAAATAAAATCGAAGAGGTCCAAGACTTAAGCAGCCCCTCAGGCAAGACTACTTCAATATCACCTAATCGAGTGGGTGATGATGAAGTAGAAGAGATAAATGACAAAGGCCCTGAACAAAAGAAAGGCGAAGTAACACCACCCAGAGACAAGTTTGATCCCCTGAAGAAGAGGAAGGTTTCTCCCCAAAAACCTTCTTCTGGAATAAATCCAGAGCCACCGTGACCAAGATGCAGATTGTACTCACTACCAATGATTTTGACTTCATCATAACAGCTCTAAATGACGGTTTGTCGGAAATCATGGAGAAGAAAGAAGCTAAGCAGGAGGAAATGTATGATAGAATTGAGGTTGAACTCTGAGGGGTACAGCAAGCCCTTCAGTCCAGCCGCACAGTATCCATTGCGCCCCTGCCATCGGGAGAACTAGAGTTGGGAGATGATCCAGCTCAACTCCATCGACTAGCAGATGCAACCGAAGCTCGCCTTCGATGAGCACAACAAGAAACAAAACAAGCCACCCAGGCCTTGAAGCAAGTGCGAGTACTCATAGAACAACATCGAGTTGCGGAGCAGGAGAAGGTTGCTCTCCAGAAAAAATTTAAAGAAGAGAAATCACAGATGCAACAAGAAAAAGAACAGTTGCTCACGGAGTAACTCGAAGTGAAGGAAGCAGTCAATAGAGCACTCCGCTCTGTGGAAGGCTTAGAGCCACAAGTAGGAGACTAAGTCATGCATAAAGTAGAGCAGCTCGCAGAAGCTATCCATCAGCTACAACAATGAATAGTAGACTTAGAGCTCCGCACAATGCCCAGCACCCCACAGGATGTGAGGGATCAAAGAGAATAAATTGATTGAAACACAGTTGAGTGAATCAAAGACCTCGGCATGGAATGTAAGAAACTCACTAATCACAGTGCCTAGACCTATGAGAAACTCACTGAGAATCCAAAACTGAAGGCACTGGAGTTGCAGCTCCAAGAGGCAAAGTATCAAGCAGAAATGATACAAGTGCAGTTGAAGCCCCTGTTAGTTGTGGAAAGAATGAAGTGATCCCAGGAGAAACGCACTACCCAGCAGCAAATCCACACTATCCAGAGCAAAGCCATGGAAGTGACTCAAAGGCTCCAACCTTTACAGGATGAGGCTTACCAACTTTTCACAAAGATCGAAGGCCGAGGAGCGGAAATGGAGCAAGTCGTCACTATAGCTGAAAAACGCCTAGAGGGACCTGTCAATGAAGCAGTCATACAAGAGTTTGTTGAACAGGACACCATGGCATAGCAACAAGTCAAAGCAACTTGAGTCTTTTGAGGCAGAATTACCTAGATCAGATTGACTCGGGACAAGTCACAGGTGAGTGTTGGAGGGTTGTTGGCCCTTGACCAAGTTTTGAGGATTCTTGGTCATGTTTGACCTAATTTTGGGACTTCTACAGGCTGTCGAAGGTGGAGCGCAAGATGAAGTGGAGATTGCGGGATCTCGGCCACTTTTAGGGCCCTTTTTTGGATTCGTGATTATGTAATGGGTATGGGATGTTGGCCCATGGGTTTACCCATGCTTAGGCCTATTTTGTATGTATAAATAGATGCTAAGGCGATGTAGTGAGTATGAATGGCTAAGTTC
The DNA here is from genome assembly GCA_000966675.3 of Picea glauca. NCBI lineage: Eukaryota > Viridiplantae > Streptophyta > Pinopsida > Pinales > Pinaceae > Picea > Picea glauca. Next base: position 12,517 of record JZKD02S2181686.1, read on the forward strand.
CCTTTGGCTATATGCGAGTGATGGTTGTAGTCCAATCTATGTGATTGACAGTGCTAAGTGTTAAGTGGAGATTGCTTTTGTGCATACTATGTGAGACTTGCAAACCTAATTCCAAGTCACTGTAAGAGACTATGGAAGGTTGTGTACTTAGATCTACTCAGGGAAGGAGGATATAGCGAGTTGTGCAGATCCCCTATCCTCTGCGGAGTAGGGTGTTTGATGCTCTGTGCATGTAACCGATTGAAGAAGCTAATTAAGAAGACCAGGAGTTGGTGGACATAGCCCCAGGGTGGGGGTGAACCACATACATGTTTTGTTGCTATGATTTGTGTGATGTATTGATGTGTTTATGTGTTTACTCGCTTAGTTCTTTAATATAAATGAATGATAGATAGATCTGTTGATGCTTAGTTCTTAAATACTTTAGATCTGAATGAATATTGTGATACTCTATAATTAGGGTTTAACTGCAATGTAACTAAGACTGGATATTGATGAATGTTAACTATTGAGTGCTCTGTTAAGTGTTAGAATCACATATTTGTGTCCTAGCTAAGGTTGCAAACATCTGAGTCTTGCAACCACCCCTGCCTCTACCTCGGGTGAGACTTCATCTGCTTTGCAGGTGTTGCCGAAAGGGCTAGTAGTTAGGGTTTTTGTTGGTGCATTGTTGTAGCATTAAACCATGGGTCTGCCCCTGTGCCAACACTTACTCATTCACTGATGGATTCTCAAGCTATCATCATATTAAGATAGCATGGGAGGGAAGATACAAGACCACGTTTGTGAAATAATGGGGATCTTATCAGTACACAGTCATGTCATTTGTACTAAAGAATGCACCAGCAATATTCTCCAAAGTGGTCATTGCAGCATTTAAAGAATTCATCCATCAATTTCTGGAAGTATACCTGGATGATTGGACAGTCTATAGTCTGTTGAAAAACCATTTGGAAGATTTACAGTTGTTGTTAGAAAGATGTAGACAATGTCAGATATCACTGAATATAAATAAATGCATATTTGGAACATCATTTGGGATACTATTAGGCCATATAGTATGCAAACAAGGTCTATTAGTATATCCGGAAAAGATCGCAGTCATTGTTAACTTGCCAGCACAAAAAACAGTATGTCAGCTAAGAGCGACCTTAGGACACACAAGATACTACAGGAAATTCATCAAAGGATATGCGCAGATCACTGCACTGATGGAAAAGTTGTTAAGGAAGGATACAAAGTTTCAGTGGAGAGACGAGTGTCAACACAGTCTGGATACCTTGAAGGAAAAGATGGTTATCGCGTCGATATTAGTATTTCCAGACTAGGAGAAGACATTCCACGTGCATTTAGATGCATCAACGATAGCACTTGGAGCTATCTTGGCGCAGCCAGGAGTGGGAGACTTGGATCACCTGATAACATTTTTTAGCATAAAGTTATCATACTCAGAACAGAACTATAACACTACAGAGAGAGAAGGCCTAGCCATGGTCTATGCACTACAGAAGTTCGGGCATTACTTATTGGGAAAACACTTTAATATGTTCACAGATCACTCAGCCCTGAAATACCTAGTCAACAAGCCAGTGTTGGGGGGGATAATCTGTCGATGGCTACTACTATTTCAATCATTTGACTTTGAAGTAATAGTTAAACTAGGAAAATTGAATGCAGGACCTGACCACCTATCAAGGGTCACAAATGGAGAAGAACCTATGAATCTCGAAGACAACTTTATGGATGCACAGTTATTCTTAGTACATATTGTTGATGAATACTTCACAGACATCATTCAGTACTTGAGTACAGGTATTGCAACGCAAGAATATAGTACCGCGTAGAAGAAAAACCTGGTAGTCTACACAGTCGACTATCAACTGATTGCAGGACATTTATATAATATGGGCGTAGATAGTATCTTGCGAAAACACGTGTTAGAACACAAAAGAACAAGAGTCTTAGCAGAAGCCCACGAGGGAATAGTAGGAGGGCATTATGTAGGTAAAGCTACCACGCAGAAGGTATTGCGCGCAGGACTATGGTAGCCAACGATTCACAAAGACTCGAAGGAGTACTATCAACGATGCAATATCTGTCAAAGGGTAGGCAAACCCAACATGGGGACGAGACGCCATTATGACCACAAGTAACATTATAGGAATTTGACAAGTGAGCAATAGAATTTGTGGGACCAATCAAACCAGCCTTAAAAATAACAGGGGCTAGGTACATTATCACCGCGACGGAATACTTAACAAGATGGACCGAAGCCGCACCAGTAAAATATTGCAGTGCAGAAATAGCAACACACTTTTTGTTTGAATAAGTAATGACTACATTTGGGTGCCCAAGAGTTTTGATGAGAGATCAAGGCACGCACTTCATAAATAGTACCATCATCACTATGACCGAAGCATTTGAAGTCCATCATCATAATAGCACATTGTATCATCCACAAGAAAATGGAACAGTGGAAGCCTTCAACAAAATTGTGGAGAACGCACTGACAAAGATCTGTAACAACAACAGAGATGACTGGGACCTCAAAGTACCGCCAGTATTATGGGCATACAAGACTACATGAAAAAACTTGATAGGGCACACACCATTTAAATTGGTTTATGGCCAAGAGGCAGTGGTGCCATTAGAATTCTTAGTACCAAGATTGTGTGTAGCATCCATCACACAAATGACAGAAAGAGGTGCGGTACAGGAGAGACTGAACCAGTTACTAACCATGGAGGAAGACCGAATCTTAGCAGGATTCCACCAACAATTTCAAAAGGCTAGAGACAAGGATTGGCAAGATAGACACATCAAGAAGAAAACATTCAAGGAAGGAGATCTAGTTTTGATGTATGATAGCAAATCGTTTCAGCACCCAGGAAAGCTCAGAATGCATTCGTTAGGACCATACGAGGTAAAATATGTCACAGATGGAGGATTTGTACAATTAATATATTTAGCAGGCACAGAACTCAGTGGAATGATCAACGGGAGCCGACTAAAGTTGTGCAAGGACAATCAACCATCCACCGCGCAGTAAAAAAAAAATGAAAAAGAACAAAAAGGAAACAAAACCAAAGAGGACGTAGTGCGTCGGAGGTAGAAAGGCCACACGAGTTTAGAAACACAAATTCAGCAAAGGATAACAGTCACATCAAAAGGGAAACAAGCGGGAAAAGAAAAGTCGACAAAAGAAATACGACAAGACATCACTAGGCAAAATTGAATGATGGAAAGGACCGATGGGACACCACATTAATTGCACCAACTGGAGTCGGAAAAGTAGAAGTAATGGCAAGTAAGAAACCACCATAGATGCATTGAACCTGCATTTATGGTGCATTAAACCCATAATGGAGGAAGTATCCTCAACAAGCCTCATGGGAATTTAATACAAAACACGAGCACAAGAGAAACTAGACTATTCGCGAAAGGAGAACAGACAGAGAGCAATAGCAGCTAGAACGCATAGAGCAAGGCTACAGAGGTCACAGAAGTTATTCGAACCCACCAAGCATTTGACAGTCACCGCTATGGAACCACCGAAGCTAGCAGAAGCAAGCCAGAGTTCCAGACCAACCAGGGTTCAAACGAGGTCATGAGGACCATTGGAAGAGGATGAACAACAGCAGCCAGAGATCGTTAATGTTGACAAAATCCCATCCCCAGAGACGATATCGGTGAATCCCACACCGATACTGGAAGAAACTCACTAGCCAGAAGTAGAGGCCATGAAGGTAGATACGCCAGTAGCGGCGTAGGAGCCTCGGAGCCAGGAAGCAAAAACCTTAAAGGAGGTGCAACCAGAGAACACCGAAATAGCCCCGGAAGTTAATGGAACGGCATCGAATTCAGAAGTAGTAGTGGAACCAGATGAGTCTCAAACGACCGTCTCAGAACATCCAGTAGGGGAGACAGGTGAATATGTCTCAGCTTGGCCAGAATGGGTTACGGAGGAGCAACCGGAAGCTACTGGAACTTTGAGCCAGCCACCGCAACAGAAAGATAAGATACAAATACCAAGGTCACCTTGCAAGAAACCGACAGCAGAAATCATTCTACCGCGCATACCATCTGGGGTACAGGTAGGACCAGAGCTACTGGACCATGTCAGGAAGCTCAAATAATCAGACCACGATGTAGTATATGAATCCAAGTTCCCGAAACTTGCGCATTAGGTTTTTATACAGACCACGTGTACAACTCGAGTTGGAGAACCGATCAACCAGCAATACCAATGGGCAACTGGGCTGGAGAAAACGGGAATTCTAGGTCTGTTGGACCTACCACATTTTGGCAGAGGCTAGTACGCAACAACATGCATCAAACAACTATTAGCAGCGACACATGGAGGGGACATATGGTTGGACAATCCTATCCCCATAACCGTTGATCTTATTGCGCAAATAACAGGATTACCAATCCGGGGTATGGATACCACGTTGTTTCTAGATGACAAAACCAAGGAGAAAGTGCTAGCATAAGAGATGAAGAAGAAGTATGGCACCACCAAAGGGACAAGAGGGATCATCATCAAACAAATCAACAACATAGCCACACAATTGGGCGCGAAAATCTTAGCCTGCAAGCTGCTAAGAAAATGTCGCAGGGAGGAAGTCCCAGCTAGAGTTGTTCCAATTGCAGCCTAGTGAGAAGAAGGCACCTCAATGAGTTGGGTGCCATACTTATTGAACTTGTTCCTAGAGGACTACAAGGATGCACAGGACCTAGGCATAGAGTTCCACTACTCAAGCCTGATTACCTTAATAGCCTTTATGGGATGGCAAGAGCCAAGGTATGTATTTTTTTGTACTAGACCAAAGCCATAGAGAGCGAGGTACTTGTTGCTCAGATCCAGGCCAAACTTGAGGAACAAGAAGGAGAACATATCCATTTTTGAGGGATACCTACGCGACCTACAGGAATACATCTCCAATGTGTGGAGAATTACACCAGAAGTTTTCGCACGATATGCGTACATCGCTAAATTCCAGGCAACACAACAAACAATGTGGATACAAGCAAAGAATGATCTGGCGAACAGTGGATACATATGCGCTACTGCATCATAGAGGGTGATATTGACATGGTCATCAGCGAATAACCCGAGGAATGGAGGATTCCAGCCACTACCCAGGAAGTGCCAGAAAGAATAGCAAAGAAAGAGGCAGAGCAGGGAGAAACGCAGCCTCCAGAAATCCAAGTGCCCAAGAAACCAAGAACGGGCCCAAGCAAACAAACACAGGAAAACGAAGGGCCAAATAAAATGGGAACCCAGAAGGGGGAGAAGGGGAATACATGGTAGGCCAAAGAGAAGCATAAGTAGGTTGAGGCCATGCAAGAGACCGCAGCAAGTCCTAATTCCTAGGAAATAGGGGGAAGCAAGACACTAGCCACGAAAACCGAAGGATCACGCAAGAAAATGAAGGCACAAGACTGCCTCCAGAATATATGATTACATATGATGACGAGGAGATGATATCCCAAATGGTCCAGGATTTCCTATCTAAGGACTTCGACCATGTAGCACATCACAGGGACAAACTTCAAAAAGAGTTGACAGAAATGGGGCAGTTCCTTAAGAAATTTATGGAAGTACAGATAGCAAGTAGCAGCAGGGGTATAGAACCATCAGTACCACAGACCGAGGAAAGAGTGGAGGTAGAAGAACGAGATCCAGTGCACTCCTTACCGCACACAAACGCAACGTTCTACATCACACCTAGTATGATGCGCATGGACAAAATCGTGGGGTAGACACCCTTGAAGGAATTAAGCCACATCCAATTGGTCTCGACACAGATGACATCCAGGGAACTACACAAGTTGTAGGTTAGCGTCGACCATGAGGTACAGTCTTGTGCACACAAAGACTTAGTTGAATTACAGCGAGCAACAGAGAATTGGGAGGTGCTGGAAAAAGTCTGTGAGCAAGCCAAGTCTGAAACTCAGGAGGAAAAAGAATGCAAGAATGAACTGGAATGAAGAGTAGGAGGAATTTTTGAGAAGCTTACAAACACCGCGCGGGGGAATGAACTTGCAGTAGTGGAAAATATTAATCAGATTGTGCAGGAAATCGAGCAATACCAGAAGGAGATTGATAATCTCTGGGAGCATCTCATACCAACCACGCCACTAGCAGTGAAGGAGCAAAGGAAGCGGGAAGAAACAGCGCAGCTACTAATGATAGAGCAGTAGGTCATCACAATCGTTGACTTGTTTGAAAAAGTAGAGCATCTTTGGACCAGGTTGGAGGATGATATGCAAGTCCAACAGTGGGACAAGGAAGAGGAAAGGATCAATGCAGTGATCCAAGAGCTCAAGCAGAAGAATAATACAATACCAATCCCAGAATGAGTCAAAGGGACGTAGGAGATGAATAAGCTGCAGGCAGAACTCATCACTGCGCAAACGCAGAAACAAGAGCGTCAGGCTCAAATGGAGCCATTATAGGAGCAGGTAGCAGAAGTACTGGCACAGGAAGAGGACGCTAAGACACAAATGGCATAGACTCAGGCAGAATGTGCAGGATTGATCAGCGACAAAGTTGCAGTCCAGGTAGTGGACATAATCAAGGAGAAGACCGTGCAGACGCTGACACAAGCAACAAAGGTCAAGGAAAAGTTCCAGATGATCACCAAGGAGATCGAGGAAGCTCAAAAGGATTAGGTGGCTCAGGGCAAGCCACATGTCAGTGGTGGGGGCCTGTTGGCAGCAGGCCAAAGTGGAAAGAAGGATGATCGTAGATAAATAAAGCGTGTAGAAAGTGAGGCAACAGCTGGAAGGAAACGCAGCATGCGTGCATGCAAGAAAGTGTGAACAAGGAAAGCGACAGCTGGATGGAGGAAAAGCACATGCACATGGGAGGAAGACCTAATGTCAGTAGGGTTAGGTTTTTGGTAACGAATTGTAATGGCTGAAGAGCCAAAGATGTATAAATACCGATACTGAGGTATTGTGGAGGAGTTATGCATTTTTTGAGGGATTTTGTAGTTGTTATGATTTAGTTAGTAGTTGGCTTTGCATTATCATACATATGTATGAGTTGATGTGATATGTAATGTTTTTGTATGAACTATTTTTTAAGATGTTGATCTAGAGGAGAGGAGAGAAGGTAGATCTTGAGGATTAGATCACAGGCTGAGGATCTTGGTGCGGTCTAGTTCACCTCATATAGATCTTACCCAACTGAGAAGAATTGTAAGTGTGTGGCACTGTAGATGCAAGAGACAAGAGCCAAATCTTTGTGGATATATCTCAGGAGGGGGTGAACCACAGTAATATCTGTGTAATGTGATGAATGCATGCATATCTTTATCCTCTTTTCAGTAGTTAAATATTATGCTTAATGAATGAATGGGTTATTATATTTCTATGGAATACAACTGGCCTATTAAGGAAATAAGTGGTTGAAGGTAATGCACAGTCGCAAATAACATTAGGTTACAATCACAATTTATAGTAAATGGCTCTGAATATAGATCTCATATCGTATACTCAATCCTGGGTTGTAAACACCTGAGTCTTACGGCAACCCATTAAATCTATCTCGGGTGAGACTGCGCATCTCATCTATGCATTGTGTTGCCTTCTAGTTTACTAGGACGGCCGATAGTTTTAGAGGCTTTGATGGAAACCCAAAAGACATGAACCCTGGCTCAATAAGAAGCTCGGAGTAGAATAGAGGAGAGTAACCAACAACCTCTTTTCTCCTTCATGTAACTGCAGCTACCTCCAAAAGATGCACATTTGGTCAACACATCTACAACCTTCTCATATGTGCCAACATATTGCAGCTTTACATCTCCTCTCTGCACCATATCACGAATGTAGTGATACCGGATCTCCATGTGCTTTGAATTTTCATGGAACACGTGGTTCTCCGTCATCTTTATGCAACTATGGTTATCACATAGAATCACGGTGGATTCTATATCCAGATCAAATAGACCTGCCAACAACTTATGAAGCCATATGGCTTCACAATTGGTGGAACATGTTGCAATGTATTTTTCTTCTGTCATGTTGAGAGCAATATTGGATTACTTCTTGCTTTGCCATGAATTCATGAATGACCCTGGATTGAAAAAACATCCTAAAGTGCTCTTTCTATCAGAAACAACTCCAACCCAATATGAATCAGTATAACCAACTAGTCCGAATTCATGATCTCTAGTATAACAGAGACCAAAGTCCAACGTGACCTTAAGGTATCTCATCATATGCTTTGCATCTACAAGGTGAACACATCTGGGCTCTACCAGATACTGACTCAATTTTTTCAAAGAAAAGCATATATCGGGCCTGGTATTCATCAGATACATCAACGAACCAATAATTTGTCTGTACATATTAGCATAAACCAATTCTAATGAAGTATCCACCATGAGATTCAACTTTATTTCGATGGGTCTTTGCATGGCTTTACATTCCAACATGTCAAACCTCTTCATTATTTCAACTACATACTTCCCTTGGTTAAGGAATATCTTCTCTAAGCTCTGCCAAACTTTAAGACCTAAGAAATAATGCATTAGGCCTAGGTATTTCATCTCAAACTCTCCAGTGAACTTCTTCTTACAATCTGTGATGATATTTTCTTCTCCTATTAAGAATAAGTCATCCACATACAGTAGAAAGATAAATGGCTCATCATTCATAACCTTGAAGTAAAGGTTAGAATCATATTTACTCTTGGTAAAGCCCAATCTCGTAAGGAAACTATCAATTCTTCCATATCAATATCTTGGAGCTTGCTTCAATTTCTAGACATGAGTCTTCTTGTCCTGTACCTCGAAACTAAATTTTCACATCACATTGTACCAACCTGGTACACTTGCTTACTTGTAACTTAATATGCTCAATCATATACTAGATCTATGTGCTTTCTACAAAGCACTATATGTCTCACTGTCTGAGAGTATGTTCCCTACTCTTTCTATAACTGTTCCTTATAGAACCAGGACTCTGCACCTGCAGCTGCTATTTCTGAAGTTGAGAATGACTTTATCTATTCTCACTGTGGCTACTGAACTCTGAGAGTAGCTCCTCTATTCTATCATGGAAACAAATTCATCTAAGAGTGGCTCAAGAACTAATACTAAAGGTATATTTTCCTCTTTCATGGAGGTAAATCAATCTCAAATACAAGGACTGCTCCCCCTGAATCTCATATTGTATCAGAGTCATGGTTGTTATGGTTGACTTTCACGAATACTGGAACTATTTCTTCTATTACTAGAGTAAGTGTCGCTTCATGTTCTTCTCCCACTTGATGGGAGAATCCTATGGACACAATTCAGTCTTCGTACATATTTTATACTTTTATCTACAACATTCTTAATCTGTTAGATCAATCTTGGAATTCAACACTGACTTTCCTTCTAGTCTCATGAAAAAATCCATCTCTCGATCCTTTTGACTAGCTTCCTTCTCTGTCACTAAAACAAGGGAATCTTCCCAGGAGATTTCATGTATCCTAGAGGTCTCTGAAGCTACGACCTACTCTTCTCAACTCATGTCAATTGTTTTCCAGTCCTGGAAGATGTCTCCTTTTCCCATCTAATCCTCTCTGAGATCAGGATCAATCTGAGTCTTGATTTCTTCTGAGTCTATGAAAACTTCATAGTCTCTGCAGGATATACTTGGTGTTGAATACCAAGTCTTAATATGAAAAATTGAGTCAGACTTGAAACGAATTATGCTTCATGTGAAGGTGAATTCATTATCCATTGACCAAGTCTATTGTGTGTTCTATTCTAATGCTCAGCCATCTTTGGAGCCTTTTTCTCATTACAAACAATCTCCATATGAGATACTGTGTATCTCAAAAGTAGCTTATTCTTCATCTTCTTTGGTATATGTCATGTATACAAATTGAGTAGTTTGCTTCATGCCTCATCTAATATGTTGTCTCCTACAACCGTCACTGTAGCTTCCTCAATGTTATCACCTGTGACCTGCTTGGAACAGGAACAAAAGGGGGAAAACAACAAACAAGAATAATACTCTTTATAATAATAAAACAATAGCAAGAATAATCATCACAGTAGCTCTTTTAGAGCTATCACTTGCGACCTTCCTGAAACAAGGGTCAAAAGTAAGAGGTACAATAATAAGAAATGAGAGCAACACTCTTCTAGTTTTGTGATCAATCATTCCTCCTGGAAACAAAACAAGAATTTTCTCCTGGAGGAGATGTTAGTTATATCTTGTAATAAGCATTTATCTCAATATGCTCACATGTTGCTAGGTATAAAAATTTTCAAATATTGTTATCTCAACCATACTGTTTTCTTGCAAATTTGAATCTTATCAACTTAATCAATCAAACCTAGAACCTGGATTCTTTGTCCTCAAGAATTAGTGTTGTTGTTTTTCTTCCTAGTCTCCTTCACTCAAGATGACAAGTATTCTCTTCAACCTGTCCTGAGATAATATGTTTTCTTGACAAAAGTCTAAGTTAGAGAATAAACTCTATAATCTCAGCTTTAATCAATCTAATACATTGACTTTAATTTTGACCAATGGTTAGTATGAAGGTCATAACTTCAACATACAACCTATATGTTCATAATGTCATAACAAATAGATGCATATCACAATAATCAAACTTGGGGTGCATTATTCCTCCAAATGTGTTGGATATGAGATCCTTTTGGATCTATAACAAAATATCCTTTCTCCTACAAATACCCTTTACAATAATGATACAGTTTGAACATCTATAACTACATACCTCTGACAGTATTGGCAGGTAGTAGCACCATCTGGCAGCATTGGAAACAAACCTTTAAAAATTCAAAGGTGTTGCAATTGATATTGCAACCGATATTGATACTGCAACTACAACTTAGGGTTTTATGAGGAAACCCTAATTTTTCAAACTTCAAATTTTGGAATTCTAATCTAGGGACTAGATGAAATGGGCTAAGGCAAGTAGGTTGGAGGTGTATGTTTTAAAAAAATTCAACTTTTACCCCTTGAAACTTGACTTGCGTAAATCTGGATTGGTACTTTTGGTACTGGTTCTGGTTTTATAGTACCAGACAAAACTAGGTTTTGACTTTTAGGAGGATCTGACCACTAAAAAGGTGTGCTCAAGATGTCAAATGACGTGCTAGGGTAGGGCGCACTTCCCTAGATGGTTTTTAGTCAAAAATTCATTTCCAATAAAAATCCTTAATTTCCTTGTACGACAATAGTGACATTTTTGGATACCTAGTGAAAGGTGCTCTATTCAGTCAAGCTCTGATACCATGTTAGATTTAGAGTTGTTATTAGTTTCTTTTCCATTTACTAGAGCATTCAATGCATTTCCAAAACAATAGCATAAAGAGGATCACTGAAAGAAACAAAATCACAAGGTACACAACATTTTGTCCTGGGAAACCCTCATGGAGGAGAAAACCAATCAAAACTTCCTCAATAATAGATTGTCAATATAATGCCAATACTTAGACCAAAAACACCAAAGAATATCCAAGACTGATCATGAGCCTCTCTTCTTCTTATTGTAACTGCAACTACCTTCAAAATATGCACACTTGTTGAGTGACTAAGTGAGAGTGAGTGAATGAGGCACCATCCTCACTTATTTATACTAGCTGAGGGGGCACTAGGGTTATGTCTCTTCACCAAGCAAGGCTGAATTCTTCCAATAGTGGTTAAAACCACTTTAATAAACCCTAGGGGCTGACTTCTCAAATACCACCATATGAATACAGTTTAACCAATCCACAAGAGGGGATTTGGTCTTATACAAGACCCAACATGATCAATCCACAAAAGGGTATTTGATCTATATAATAATAACTCAATTATAATTATAATATTCTTCGTAGTTACAATATTTCAACAAATGCCTCTACGGCTATCGAAGCAAATAACGACATGTTAATGTTAAATACGATAAGTCTATCTGTCCTTAGCAGTATGCTGAGGGTGAATTGGTTCTCCTTTATGACCAAGCCAAAGAACCGCTGGGGGAAGGAAATTTTGACCCCATGTGGCATGGTCCTTATATCGTGCCATGTGTCTTAGAGAAAGGAGCTTATGAATTAAAAGATTATGAAGGGAATATGTTGGATGATCCCATAAATGGGCTCTACCGTAAAAGGTATTACACTTGAGCCCTCAACCATGGGCGTGACCTTTGTATACTAGTGTATCTTAGTGTATATACATATTTTCCTTTGTGTCATCAACTTTCTTATCAAGTTTTCCCTTGGTTGGAAGATGTCAACGAAGTCTTTAGTTTACTTAGGATTCGCGGACGGTGTCAGTCGTCATACACGGAACATGGCTTCTGTCGCTTGGGTCATTTACTCACCCGAGGGCCAACCGATGTCTTCAGGTGGAGTTCATCTGGAGCCATCAACGAATAATGTAGTTGAGTATAGTGTCCTTATAAAGCTATTGCGCGACACTATTTTTCATGGTGTTCGGTCTTTAGAGGTTCGCATGGACTCCCAGATAGTCGTATTTCAGTTGAACTGTAGTTACTGTGTGCGAGATCCTACTCTACTTCGACGATTCCTATGGGTATGACTTTTGGAACAATACTTTGGTTTTCTTACTTAATCACATACCTAAAAGTTTTAATCATGTATCCCATGGATATGCTAGTTATATTTTAGATTGGCATTTTTCACATAACTAAGCAAAGAAAACACATTCATACATTCACACGTTGTAACATATATAAGTAAATCTGAAGACCACAATTTTTATATTTCATCCTTTCGAGTTCAAAAAATATTTGTCATAGTACAAAATAGGGCTCACACATTCAAAATACATATATGGCCCTTATATAGCATGACCATGGAATCTAGGCCTGTGGTGCCAGATGTGTATCGTGATAGCAAACTACGACATTTGTGAGACACTGGAAGAGTCGCACCCACTCACGGCATACACCCACTACCTATCGCTGCATCACCTTTGGCAGATCCTCCACTTGAACCATAGGAATCCTATGTGTCAATCGAGCTATGTTCCCTTGCACATTTTGTAGCATTCTCTCCACGTCCCCACCTGTTATCTCATTTTCTCGACCCCTTCACCGATGTCGTGGGAATCCCTCTGGTCGTCGCGAACCTACATCTACATAACATAGCACTTGTTAATACTTGATACAATGCAAAAATATTTGTGTTTTTTATTTTGTCTTTATCAAAATTGAAAAACCCAAAAAAAATGAAATATATAAAAACATTTCTTACCAATATTACTGTAGGTGGAACCTGGTGGCAAAGCCATGTCTAGATCCCCTCTATAGTCGATCCATCCATAAGGGTAGTTATCAATGGCTATGACCTTTTGGCGCCACCAGAAAAAGAACTCATAATGGTATGGGGTTGACACCCTACCACCTCCTAGCCACCTCATCACGTCGTTCCACCGTGACATGGTTGGATCGCGCTATCAATGTGGAGTAATATCTACTCTAGGGATCAAGTCTAGAACCATCTCAAAGAAAAAAATACAAAGTATGGATGCAAATCTAAAATTTCTCTTGTTCCCTTGTTTGCAATCCTTCAACTGGATCTTCATGTTAGCTAGCAGTGAGTTATATCGGTCATAAACAATGGGTCTTAAACACTCCACCCCATAGAATATGAATGGCCTTGATTCTTGGTGCAATGAATTTGACCCCGAAATCCATGTGAGTACTAATATGATGATCTTTAAACTCGGGTTCTCGATCACCCTAATAGGGAATTGGCTCCCTACTTTAGTTGTGCCTGAAACACAGTGGGTGCAAATGTACTCCTCCATAGTCATACCACCCCTAGCCCCTTAGGCCTTGATATTCCCTACCTCACCTCAACAAGACAATCCTATGATAAAGTATATATTGTCCACTTCAATCGTCAATGGTTTCCCATCGAGATTGAAGGACTCTGTCTCTGGATCCCAATAGTTTACCAGCAACTGAAGTAAACTCACCTGAGCTCTCATTCCCTTGAGAGCCCAAAATTTATAAAGGATGCATATTTTTAAATCTTGTTGGGCCCTTGCATATATTTTCATTGCTGCATCTATCTCCTCATGCTCCCTTTCCCTCCATTCAATAGCCATCCTGCAAAGGACAAACCAATTTTTGAGTTAAAACCTTTCAAAAAAATTGTTCACGGAATTGTACGCGGGCTAACATGATAACAGTCATGTATAGGGTTGCATATATGTGTGCAGGATTCACTTTGTCCATGTATATGGGGTCGTATATGCGACCCGATGATCTTTCACTCGCGTATACCCTAGTTTCCATCTTACGCCCTATAGTACTCAAAAAATGGGGCCTAAAATTGAAATTTAAAGCATTGAAATTGAAGGAGAGGGGATGGTAACTTACTTGGTCCAGACGATTATTGATTCCATTGATCATAGCTCCCATAATTGACACTTGAAGATCGTGGGGAAAATGGCCTAAAATGCACTATGTGGGTGAAAAAAATCAAATGGTATGTTAAAATGGTCTATTTTTACTATTCCTAGAAACTTTTTACCCACTTCCTATAGTTGTTGTTATTTTTTACCTTATGGACTAATAGCGTAGTGGAAAGACTTGGTTTTTGGTGGTTTTGTCTGAGATTTTTTGCAGTTTCTAGCGTCATATCGCTTGTTCATGCCTTCGGCAGGTATATTCTTTCACCGGCATATAGGATAGGTGTTCAGTCCATTTTTCATTCTTACATCATCCTATGACCATGATCCATACACCCTAGGTAAGAAACCATTTATTATCCACTCAAAACCTTCTCACTACTACTAGAAGTTTCGTTAGTAAATGGTAGAGGCTTACCAAACATGGGTGTCGTAGTTAGAACCTTTGTGTCATTTGGTGCCAATGTAGAAGTTATTCCATAAGACAGGGAGTTCCTTATAGTATTGATATGACTTTGTGTTTGAAACCCATATTCTTACTCACAATCATTCTGAACATTACCTACGGGACTCCCCCCGAGTCTTGGTTAAGCTCTTTTTCGACTCTCGAAAAAATGAAAAGATTGTCGAGTGAACTTGTCTCTCTCACACTGGCTAAATGCATTTGAAAGGACGTCTATTTGGTATAAGTTTAACCCTTTTCTGGACCAAGTAGACTACTTATGAAAAAGGAATACTCTAGTCACCATTGGCTAGAAGAGTTCTCCCGGGTATTATTTTATACTTTTTCGAGCCTAGAGGACTAAATCTATGAAAAATGACATTTTGGAGTTGAGTTGTAATTGCATTCCATCATCCTGCTTGCATTATTGAGCATATTGTCGGTTCTCACTTTCTCATTATAAGCCTCTTACCTCAGCAATTTGCATCACTAGCCAAGCAGAGCCTATATAAATCCTTTACAGCTTGACACCCTGTATTCGTAGAGAAAATATCCCCCCAAGTGTCCATACCCTGCATGCACTTCCTTGCATTAAGCATAGGTATGTTTTATTTCTTGTAACTATATGCTTACTCGCGACACTCGTTTCCTCTCATGTATCATAGCAATTCTTTGCCTATAAAAAAACTAAAAAATACGGGCTAGAAAAGAATATTATCTCATATCAGCAACAGTCGTGTCAACTTTGAACAGAGCAAAAACTTTTGAGTCCACTTTCATCCAAAGTTTGAGTTTAACATGACCTTAGGAATTTGATCTTGTTACTTAGAGTTTACTCCTCCGACTAGTTATTCTTCTAGTCCCTATGGAGAGGGTGTTAATGCCTTCTGCATCATCATCAAGTCTATTCTTTCTGAGTTATCTATATGTCTCATGCTCTTGTTCAAAGGAAGTCTATTGTAACACACCCAACCCCTTAAATTCCTTTTTAAAGAATGGGGCATCAAAATTTTGCCTTTCTCAATCACCTCAAATCCTCTTTCTGAGGCCTTCATCCTCTTCATCTCGTCAAGACCTTTCCAACCAGTGTCACCATGCTCCAATTTGAGCTATGGATCGGAATTTATGGCCTCCCGAAGTTCTTTGAACATTATCATAAATGGGACACATGGTGATCGTGTGGCTCCACTTCATTCGTACCATCCCCAACTTCTTACATCCATGGGGAAGCTCCATCCACCATCCAATCCAACAGTGAAATATGGTCTTTATTTAACACATGGGCTAGAGGGAAGTTTGACGTTCAGCATTCAACGCTTCGGCGTTGAACATCCCTTCTCCTTTTTGCATGCATGTCCTCTGAAGTCCTGAATTCCCATACTCCCAAAGGAGCTTGGAATATCGCCACATGGCTTCGACCTTCGGGCCTTTCGACTTACCCATGATGTTGCATCCGAAACCCTCAGAGTCCTGAATTTTTGGAATTTCGAAGTCCCGAAATCTCTCCACATGGCTCCAGCCTTCGGGGCTTTCAACTTACCCATGACGTTGCATCCCAAACCCACGGAGTCTTGAATTCCCAGACTTTTGAAGTCTCAGAATATCTCCATGTGGCTCCAGCCTTCGGGCCCTTCGATTCTACAATCAAGGTAAAAAAA
Organism: Picea glauca; assembly: GCA_000966675.3. Classification (NCBI taxonomy): domain Eukaryota; kingdom Viridiplantae; phylum Streptophyta; class Pinopsida; order Pinales; family Pinaceae; genus Picea; species Picea glauca. The sequence continues at coordinate 29,017 of JZKD02S2181686.1, forward strand.
CATAGATCCATAGATCTACGGCCTACATTGCTTCGCAACATCAACATTTGGGGGATACAATGTATTATTTCCTTGTTACTCTTAGAGTGGTCAGCGTCGGGTTGACCAAATTTTGGATCGAACGGCCATGAGAGGACCCTTAACTTCACCGGATCAATGGTCCTCGTTGCTTTGCAACTTTGGCATTCAAGAGTTTGGCCATGTAACTTTCATATTTCTCCCAGAGTGGTCAACGTTGGGCTGACCACGGCCTAGGCCCAACAGACGACATTTGGCAGAAGACAAGGGAGACACATGGCTCGATCAACTAGTGCCACATGTCCAGGTCCATTTGATACCAGGGATCTATGAAAGCCACAAATTGGGATGACACGTGTTACACCTACGATGAGTCCACATCACCCTAGATGACGTCAGTATGCTACGTCACTACAGCCTTCGGTGCTCTAGCGATATTCTCATTCACTCACGGGTTAAACCTTTCAGAGTAGGACTATGCCAAAGTACTTAACGCCATATTTCCATTAGGCTTGATCTGACGGTTGAGAAAGGTTTTGAAGGATACTTAGAATCCACGGTTCACGTTACTTCGCGACCTATAAGCAGATTGAGGTTTAACATGGGGACGAATCCCACGATAATGGGTAAGTAACCGCAAACTGTCGGTCCACCATCAAGCTACCGACTTGACCGGTCATCTTCGACACATTTTGGACTTTGCAATGATCATTGACTTGGAGCTTCAGAATCCTGGAGTCCTGAATAACTTATCTCCCTTTTCGAATGTAGCGAAGGGTCCCTGGACCTGGTCCTGTGGAACTTTTCCAAGCTCCAGAGTCTACACTCTTCAACGCTTAGTCAATATTTGGATAAGGTCATGGCCATGAGCCCATGGTCTCTTGGAAAACTAGGTTGAAGGGAGCTCCCTACATTCCACATAACTTAAATTCTAAAATAGGGAAGGGTAGATCGAAGGATCGACTAGAGGGATTGATTCCTGAGAAATCCCCTTGGGAAATATTCTAACCAGTACATAGGCCAAAGCCTTATGTTCCAAATTTAGTTACAGACCCGCGTCTAATAGCTCTCCCACTTCCACCTGAAGAAAAATAGAAAATCATGCAAATACAGGGACTCATAGAAAAACAATAAGCATTTATAWTGATTCATCAAACAATGTGAGGTTTTAATCATAACCACAAACATTTAACCATCATTTCCATTCTAATACRCAAGCAATATGAATTACTTATCTATTATAGTCGATMAYCAACCAACCGACTGTGG
>JZKD02S2181686.1:30347-41522 GCA_000966675.3 Picea glauca
TCTTATYRCTTTGGCCACCTYTGTGCCAAGCCATGATATCACTAGGGAACTTTTGCAGTTTCTCAGAGATTCTTTCAATATCACAGMCCCTRCGAGGTTTATCAGATGCTCCATCAACATCAASCTCGCAACCTTCTTCTCAGGTCAGGTTTTTCTGGGTTCTCTCCAGTAATGAGAGAAACTTAGTCTTCCAGATCTTCTCCTCATCTCGAGAGCATTACGCGCTCMTCCTTTTCCTCTCTGCATTTTTTTGGTTCGTGCATTTCCTCCCYGGTGTRTCTCCTTGTTTTATCTACCTACACRTGTATTCCTTTCATGTCTTCTTCCTTCTCAGGAAGGTTCTCGACCTATCYTGTTCCTTCTATCAAAAGGAACTCGGGTCAATATGGGCCTGCGGGAAAACTGCCCTCTGTGGTACTTCAGGCTGACAATTTTTTGTCTCCCCAGCCAGACCTTCCATGMTTCCATTCATTGGGGTGGTTGATGGTTCAACCACCAGTCCTTTTCTTATTRACTGATTTCTCCTTGGGATCAGGATGAGGCGTATCATTTCAGCAAGGAAAAATTTGGGTCATTTTGACATAATGAASCCTCTCCACAGTTTCCTCACTCTTTTCCTCTAGTGATATCATGGCTAGTACTTCAAGGCTTCACCCCCATAGTTAGTCATTGGAAATCTAAACAATAATTCATTTACATCGTTCACATGCCTTAGCATGCTAATCATAATTAACGATCAATTACAAGTTGGGGGAAACAGGGGTGTTACAATCTCCTCCCCCTTAAAAGGAACATTGTCCTCGATGCTCTTTGTCAGTAACACCTATCATGATATTGTCATTCAACTGCTTCACAAATCCTGATCCTCTTCCTTGGTCAGGTCATTTCCAAACTCTTAACCTTCATCACAGGCCTTCAATAATCTTGGACAACAAGCATATTAATCATAGTTTTATGCAAAAAAACATCTTATTGTTGCATAAAATTCAAGAGGAAATTTTTCATAATTTAGCATAATACTCATCTGTGCAGTTCATGGATTTGCATCCACATGGCTGTCTTATTATCTTGGCTCATTGTTCTCCTAGAAATACCCATTATGTGCATGATCCCAATCAATAGCATATGATAATTTTCAAAGTCCCTTCTTCCTTGTGGTCACTCACCCTCCAAGCCCAGGCTTAGGCATCCCCTTCTCTACTATACAAATCCTTGGGTGATCCATCATGCCTTGCCAAGGATTTCTCACACAAGAAGAGTTTTTAAAGACTTCATTGAGCCTTACAGTCGAGGCATCCCTCAGACTTGCTCTATCGAGGCATCCCTTCGGCTTGTATTGCCACAACACAACATGTTCTAAGGTGATCATGGCCTACCACGGGGTTCTCATGTCCCAATCAGTAGCCTCTTTCATGCTTTCCAGCTTGACAGCCTTCATTTTTCCTCCCTAGACAGATCTTTTTCATCTCACTTGTATCATAGGTAAACAAAAATTCTGAGAAATTATCATCAATTTCAAATTCATAATTTTCTTGCAAATCTGTTACCCACAGATTTCCACATTCCCCATTTATTTTCAGATCTGTTATGCACAAGAACAAGATTTTCTAGTATGGGACCTTCCTTCCCATAGCAGTTTAGCTCAGTAGACAATTGGTCTTCCTTATGGGATTACAACACTACCATATCCAAGACCCCCTTTTTTATTTTTATTTTTTCCTGCAACTTCCACATTCCTCATCGAAGCAAATGGTTAGTTTTCATGCACATTGTATTTTCACAACTATGCATACTAATAGTCCTAGTCATTCATCATCCATTCAAGGGTATGGAGCAAAAGGATATATCATTAATTACGTATGCATCCTTTCAACATACTAAATTTTCCAAATACAATTCAAATATCAAATGACTTTAATCAATGTGCTAATATTCATGGCCACATTCATACCCAATGCACCCTTGCATTGATTTCAAGTTTGCCACACTTTATGACAAGAACTTTTCCATGGTGTGTTGGAGATTAACCAACCTCTTCACCATATGGCTTATTCATTTCAGTTCATTATTGCAGCAAGATTGTGCTTCCTGCTACACGTTGATCATGATCCCAACTCCGCACATATGAAACTACGAGTTCCTCTTGAATGCATCCAAGCATTCTTCTTTCATTAGTAACCAGGGTGCCAACACTCATGGCCACCCGGATTTTATTTTCTTTAACACTACACAATTCAAGTGGACTATTAGAAGGTCCTCCTTCCTTAATGGAAAATCTATTGTCTGCCTTCTTATGCAAACATGCATTTCCTCAATGCATCTCATGCAATGTGCTAATATATGAGCACCTTTATTCTCAATCTCCCTAGACTAGTCATTGTACCCATGGTACTCCTTACTCTTGTACTTTCTTGCAAGGATTATATCCCATCCTTGACTGGCATAGACTCCCTCTCTCTATTGTTCAGATCTTTTTCTTTCCTGAATCTTACCCGACTTGGGTAGCAATGGCATACAATAGACACTCAAAAATTAATTGCATATATTTAAGAAAAAATTCAAAAGGAATTCTTACCAAATTCCTTCATACCTTATGACTCATAGGTAAGGATATTTTTATACATGTTCTGGCTGCTAGTACTCTCCTTGATATTACCTCATCAATGGTGCTTTATGGGGAATTTAAAGCCCATTCAACAACCTTTCAACAACAATGTTCTTGCATTTATCCCCTATCATAGGTTATCTACCATTGGCAGTCGTCCTTTCCCAACAGCTCCAATTATTTCTTATACATGGCATACATCACAAATATATATATATATATATATATATATATATATATATATATATATTAGTCATTATGTAAAACAAAAATGCATGTGTCATAGAATTTAAATCAATAAGACATTTTCATATATGTCCTAGCATATATTTATGTGCTTCATCACACTATCCTTAATGTTTCCATGAATGAAACACAAACAATTTTGATGTCAAAACACTTACCTGCATTATTAAATCAATCTCTCATATCAGAGAAATACAATAAACAACAAGGAAGGAGTCAAGGAACTCTTCCTTGGTCCAACTCTTTCTACAAAGCCCTGGACTTCCAGTCCAACTGAGTTATTTTCCAAGGCCTCATTGCCTTTAATTTATATGGCTCAACCAAGCCCATTCATTCAAACTTGCTTGTCTATTTATTTTCCTTTCTCCAGTTGTACTTGTTTCCATAGTTGTTATTTTAAGCCTACGACTCAGTTAAAAAATTCAAAGTTCTTAGGGTGAGAAAAGTGTTCCTCCTTTTCTCCTTCTTTGCTTATGCAATCTACTTTTTATTGTGATCTTCCTTCTCTTTTCTTTGAGTAGCCTTGGTTATGCTCACCCTAACTCTTAGGATACATCAACATGCTTGACAGAAAACCTTTTGTTCATAATGAATCATGACGATGTGCATGTTGCACATTACCATTCAGTTATCAAAATGGTCTACATTCATTTGTTAGTTTTCCACTCATACATTTTGTTTTAGAATGTAATCCAGGATTCTTATATAAATAGGCTTGTAGCCCACTGCTCAATTCTCAACAGTCATTAAGGTTGTGACTTTGTTCTCCTAACAGAGTCTTCACACAGTTCCTTCGCAAGGAACTCCTTCAACATGCAACTTCCTTATTGCATATCCTTCATTTTATGTGATAGCCTCACCCTTGGGTTAGCTTTAGTTTTACCACTTTAGTTGTTACCGAATATTCCATAAGGAATATGACCATGCATTCCTATGATGTATTCCAAATACACATTAAAAGCATGTCCTTTATCTTTTTAGCTTGCTTTCGGACTGTGCTTCCATGCACTTAATCACATGCTTTAGCATGTTGTGTGTGTGTACCCACCAAAGGCACCCTTTACAGTTTCATTTCCATATCGATTTAAATTTATTTAGTTCATGACTGTTCACAATCATTTACATTTGCATAATTTTCATGTTTAACATCATTCATTCATATCTATTCAGTATTAATATCAGTCCTTATATCAAGCAACCTTATGATGCATTAAATCCATGCACTCAGGCATAAACAAACCCAGCTAAACATTCATCATGTAAGCTCACTACTTGCACCTTTTCCATGTCACTCATGCACATGGACATATCAAACTTCCAAATCCTTCTCCCAAGGATCTTCCAATCATTCTTCTCACAAGTCTCATAGAGACACTCAATATAGAGCTTCCCTCTCAGTTGAGAGCTTGTAGTAATATTATTCTTTTAAGCATGTATACATATATTTGTATATATGTAGGTCCATCGCTTACACCTCTCTACCTCATCCATTCACATTGATATTTTTGTTTTAATATTAGTGTTCTTTAGCGAGAGGTTACAGTTAATCATATGACCAGTCTCACAGTCATAATTCATACTGATGTTTCCCTCTCTTCATGGCAACAACCAACGAGGGTCACATTTTCCCTTTCTACTGTAAAATCTCCCATAATTTAGAATTTAGATGGGTATTTATTGCATCACTCAAGGCAGTAGGATAACCATTTCTAGTCTCGTCTTCATGCCTCAATTAACTCTTGGTCAATGGATCTCTACACGGGAATCCTTTTCTAAACTCACTCTTATGGCTATCTGAGTGTACCAAGACATATATGTATGGATACCATCCACCTCTAGATTCCAACTTGATCCATTGGTCATCTAGAAGTGTCCCAAAACTTCCTCTTCCACATCCAGGATCAAGATTTCATTAATTCCTCCCACCTTATCCTCATAAGGCACTATGTACTCAACATCATCAAACTTTTACTTATGTTGCCATAGTCAGATAATCACTAACCATATGATCACCATATTTTTCACCCAATGACAGGATATAATAAGTATATATGCATGTCATATGCATGCTCTATATTTGTGATATTCATTTCAACATATCTTCATGCACCAAGCATTATACCCCTCGGCATAGTCCCACTTTTGTAGGATTGGCTATCATTTCCCAAAATAAATGATAGTCTTCTTCTGCCACAGTCTAGCATGATTCAATATTGTTGGGTAACATCCCAACTAAATTTAATCTGCACCCTTATCCTCATGGAACTTATGCAGATAATTTATGTATGACAATAATACTCTCGACATGATCATCTTAGCCTTGGTAAACTAGTCTTACTATTGTTCCCTGGCCCATCCATACCTGTGTTTGAATCATGCTATGCTAGATAGGGTAGGGCAGGGTGCCCTCTCACTTAAAATATTCTAAGAAAGAAAATATACTCACTTGACTCTTTCATGAGCCCAAGAAAGCCAAGTGTTGTTGCCCGCTCTGATACCAATTTGTAACACACCCAACCCATTAAATGAATTTTTAAAGAATGGGGCATCAAAATTTTGTCTTTATCAATCACCTTGAATCCTTTGTCTGAGGTATTCATCCTCTTCTGTTCGTCAAGATATTTCCAACCACTATCACCTGCTCCAATCTGAGCTCTGGATCAAAATTTATGGCCTCCCGAATTTCTTTGAACATTATCATACATGGGCCATGTGGTGCCCACTTGGCTCCACCTCATTCATACCATCCCCAAGTTCCTACATCCATGGGGAAGGTCCATCCACCGTCCAATCCAATGGTGGAACATGGTTTTTATTTAACACATGGGCTAGAGGGAAGTTCGAAGTTCGGGGTTGAACATTCGTTCTCCTTTATGCACACCTGTCCTCTGAAGTCTCGAATTACCAAACTCTCAAAGGAGCTCAGAATCCCACCATTTGGCTACAGCCTTCAGGCATTTCAAATTACCCATGACATTTCATCCCAAACCCCTAGAGTCTCGAATTCTCGGACTTTCAAAATCCCAAAATCTCTCCATGTGGCTCCAGCCTTCGGGCCTTTCGAATTACCCATGATGCTGCATCCCAAACCCCCGGAGTCCAAAATTCCAATACTTACGAAGTCTCGAAATATCTCCACGTGGCTCCATTCTCCAGGCCTTTCGATTCTACGATTAAGGTGATACCATGTAGATCCCAAGATCTACAGCCTACGTTGCTTCGCAACTTCAGGGTTTAAGGGATCCGCTGTATGATTTCCTTGTTACTCCTAGAGTGGTCAGCATCAGGTTGACCAAGGCCTGGATCGAACGGCCATGAGAGGACCCATAGATTCACCAGATCAATGGTCCTCATAGCTTCATGACTTTGGCATTCAGGAGTTTGTAAATGTACCTTTAATGTAACTCTCGGAGTGGTCAATGTCAGGCTTACCCCAGCCTAGGCCCAACAGACGACATTTGTCAGAAGACAAGGGTGACACATGGCCCGATCAACTGGTGCCACATGTCCAGGTCCATTTGACACCTAGGGTCTATGAAAACCACAAATCGAGGTGACACATGTTACACCTACGATGATTCCATGTCACCCTACATGACGTCAGTATGCTACGTCTCTCCGGCCTTCGGCGCTTCGGCAATATTCTCATTCACTCACAGGTTAAACCTCCCAGAGTAGGACTATGTCAAAGTACTTGGTGCCATATTTTCATTAGGCTCAACCTGATGGTCGAGAAGGCTTCTGAAGGATCCTTAGATCCACGGTTCACATTACTTCGCGACCTAGAAGCGGTTCAAGGTTTATCATGGTGATGAATCCCACGATAACAAGTAAGTGACCACAAATTTCCAGTCCATCGTCAAGCTACTGACTTGACCGGTCATCTTCGGTGCATTTTTTACTTTGCAATGATCATTCACCTAGAGCTCCGGAGTCCTGGATAACTTATCTACCTTTTGGAATGTAGTGAATGGTCCCTTGACCTGGTCCTGTGGAACTTTTTCAAGCTCCCGAGGCTACACTCTTAAACGCTTAGTCAAGTTTTGGATAAGGTCGCGGGCCTAATCCCATGGTCTCTTGGACAACTGGGTTGAAGGGAGCTCCTTCCAATCCATAGAACTTAAATTCTAAAATAAGGAAGGGTAGATAGAAGGATCGACCGGACCCAAACAGTCATGTAGAGTTCATCCCAACTCTTTACTTGTGGGATTGATTTCTGAGAAATCCCCTTGAGAAATCTTCTAACCAGTACAGAGGCCAAATCCTTATGTTCCAAATTCAGTTACAGACCCATGTCTAACAGCTCTTCCACTGTGACGCGAAGGAAAATAGAAAATCATGCAAATATAGGGACTCATAGAAAAACAGTAAGAATTTATAATGATTAATCAAACAGTGTGAGGTTTTAATCATAACCACAAACATTTAACCATCATTTCCATTCTAATACACAGGGAATATGAATTACTTATCTATTACAGTCAATCACCAACCAATCGGCTATGGGTGTTTTCCTTTCCACACAACCATAGGCTTAGAGGCATTCATTCTTAGCACTCTAGCAACCACCGTTCCAAGCCATGATATCACTAGGGAACTTTTGCAATTTCTCAGAGATTCTTTCTCTATCAGAGCCTCTGTGAGGTTTATCAGATGCTCTCTCAGCATCAAGCTCACGACCTTCTGCTCAGGTTAGGTTTTTTTTGGGTTCTCTCCAGTAACGAGAGAAACTCAGTCTTCTAGTTCTTCTCCTCAGCTCGAGAGCCTTACGTTCTCCTCCTCTTCCTCTCTACATGTTTTCGGTTCATGCATTTCCTCCCCTGTGTGTCTCCTTGTTTTCTCTACCCGTGCATGTATTCCTTTCATGCCTTCTTCCTTCTCAGGAAGCTTCTCGACCTATCATGGTCCTTCTATCAAAAGGAAACTTGGGTCAGTCTGGGCCTACCAGAAAAATTGCCCCCTAGGGTACTTTGAGCTAACAGTTTTTTGTCTCCCTAGCCAGACCTTCCATGTTTCCATTCATTGGGGTGGTTTATGGTTCAACCACCAATCCTTTTCTTATTAACCGATTTCTCCTTGGGATTAGGATGAGGTGTATCATTTCAGCAAGGAGAAATTTGGGTCATTTTGACATAATGAACCCTCTCCATAGTTTCCTCACTCTTTTCCTCTAGTGATATCATGGCCAGTACTTCAAGGCTTCACCCCCACAGTCAGTCATTGGAAATATAAACAATAATACATTTACATCGTTCACATGCCTTAGCATGGTAATCATAATTAACGATTAATTACAAGCTGGGGGAAACAAGGGTGTTACATCTATAAGCATGTGTTGACCATTTCTTTGAACCCTTGACTTTGCATGTCAGCCATACCTTCAGTGTCTCAGAGTCACATGAAGCAGTAGTCCTACCATGCACCCTCATCCTACTTTCATTATGGGTAGGTAACCTTGAGCCCAGTAGTTGACATTTCCTCATTGGTCGCTAACTAGGGGGTTTCCCTTGTGTTCGACAGCAAGGAATCTATTCACACATTGGGATTCATGCAGTGTCTTAGATTCCATTAGCCTTATTGGTGGTTTCCTCACCTTTGTCGGCAGTTTTCCTTATTTGATGTTATTCAGAGGGTCTCTTTTGTGCACTACTTGCATCTGGTTCATGTGAGGGACGCACAAGGTCATTGGTTCATGAACATCCTATTCGTATGAGCTCCTCCTAATCATCAAGCTATTGTTTTAAACCTCATGATAAATGATGAGATATTCTCTAATGCTCTCCTTTCAGCGGGTCTCCTTCCATCGAATTCAGCTCATCTATTCTGGAAATGAGACCTAGAGTCCTATGAGTACCTAGAGGCTTGCAGTCATGAGTGGTAGGTTCTCCCGACACTGAAAGTTGGGAATACATCAATGTCTCCTGATCGATGGATTATTCAAGTGTTCGACCTCAACACTCTTATTCACACTTGTAGAATGTACTCGATGCCTTGATACCTATTTTCATTATCGGTGGGTTGTCTCACGTTTGTTAACTGTATACCTTAATGATCGGTAATCAAACGAAGTCTCATTGTGTTCAACCTCAACTCCTTTATTCACATGATGTAGACTTGCACCTTTTGTTGATAGTGTAGAAGACCTCCATATTATAGTAGCAACATTCCTCATCTATTGTTGTCTTTCATTGGACCAATATCTATATGACTTGAATGATCATGGGAGATCAGATTGTACTCCATTGTATACAGATATCTTCAGATTGGTTTTGAGACTGGATTCCACTATGCCTTGTTCGTGACTATGACAGCCTATGGAATATGTCTGCTTTGTATTGCTTATTCATGGCCATGACTAACTATTTGATATATTTCCACATGGATCTGCAGTGTAATTCTGATTGGCAACCATGTATACAAAATTCATTATGGATTGTAATATTCTTATGAGCAACTAGTACTTCCAGCTGAGTCTTCATTACTCCACTTCTGGGAATTATAATGTATTTCGGCCATCGCAGATACTCCTCTGACCTCACACATTAGGGGGAATCTGTTACAACAAATTTTACTTCACTCCATGCAACTTTCTTGGATGGCCTTCCATTTCCCTATGCAAACTTGAAGTTCCCTTTTTGTGCCTTCCAGAGACAAAAAATGCACATTTTTCCACATATATGTGCCCTATCAGTTATACAATAAGCGTACACGCAGGTTTCTCCACTACATCCCGTGTACATGGGTTTGGTGCTCAAAATTAAAAAATTATGTTGGATTTCCATGCCATGTCACGAGATCCATTATTTTAATAGAAATACTCATTTCTCATCCAATTGATATCTTGCAAATATTTGAATTATTATTCCATGGGCATATTTGTCATGTATGTTAATGGATTATACTAGTCTAGATGATAACATTATATATTATCACCATATGCTTGTGTATATTGGTTGTTGAGGACAAGCTGCAAGTATAAAGCTTTGGGTCGCGTGCTCAACAGTAGTCTTCTTCGAACGTCTGGATGAGGTAGTCTCTTGGCCTTGTCTTGTTAGCATTTCATTTATATAGCATACTTGGGATTAGAGTTGATTTTTGTGTGTCATTTTGTATGTTGTGATTTACCCCTTTACATAGAGAGATTTTCCTCATAACAACATTACTCAAAATCATAAACAGAGTATGCCATCGAATTCCTTGCGAAATTTCAATAAAAATGAATATAAAGTTCATAAAATTCTATGTCGGAACCCTGTGGCATGCACTATGGTGTAGCCTCTAATGTTATTCACCCTTGGGTATGAACTTTGAGCCTGTACTCTACATAATCATTTCCATGTCTCGGTCTATGCGCCTATTAAATAGGGCATGTGCATGCCCTTAACCTCCATTCGAAACTTGGGGTTGGCATTAAATGTTTGGTTAGGTGGGTTCCCGACAAACCCACACCCGTAGCAGAATTGGTTGGGTCGTTGGCATATTATATAGTGGGTCATGGGGTCAAACCCCACCGAACACACTATATATATCATTTTGGTTGTATTGTTGGTTGGACATATAAATATGCCCACGCGAATATATATTATGTGGTTAGCATATAGTTTGAATGCCCAATGGAATGTGTATGCAGTTACATCGAACTTCCAAACAAACCAAGGGTTGAGGGCTTGGGCCCTTGGCCCTTTTTGCCACCAATTAAAACCTTTACCAAACTTAAATTAAGCCACCACCACTTACGGTTAAGTAACATTGGTGTGGTGCATTGACAATGGACGTTTGTATAAGGTTATAAGAGGTCGCAGGTTCGACCCCCATCGACCCCTATAATTTTGATAACCACTAACCATTGATGGCCAATGGGAGGCTTCCACATGGTAGCCTCTCATTGGTCTATCTCTCGCACTTGTCAATACATGATTGGTCTGCTTGGATTGCCAAGTCATTTTTCTAACTAGACATGAAACGTCACCTGCCTGCCACGTGTCCCCATATGAGGTCACCTATGTCAGCATTGTATGACCTATATGGTCATACAATGTGTCACCCTTGCAGTGGTGACACGTGTCACCTTTGACCCTTTGACTTTTTCCTTTTTTCCTTGATTGACTCAAACTTTGACCAACCATATCTTTTGCATACAAAATTTGTTTGAGGCGATTTTTATGTCGTTGGAAAGCTATCGCCAAGCTCTACGCATTGATGCAATTTATTAGAGAATTTGTGATGGTTGAATTTTAAGCATTTATGAATCCTTTTGGACCTATGTGAGCATTCTGAATCCTCCTGGACTTTTGTGAGCATTCGTGGATCCTCCTAGATCATAG
>JZKD02S2181697.1:17784-31752 GCA_000966675.3 Picea glauca
TATGTTAGAACATAAACCAAAATGTGAAATAAAAATAAAATTTTTGAATTCTTTCTTAAATTTTTTAAATAACATATATATTTTATGATTTTTTGCTTTAGAAATATTATTTTATAAACTAATAAAATTTGTTGTTGTGTTTCGACAGGGAAGATCAATCCTAAACTGTCAATCCCGATGCATATCAACATCAACGATTCGTGGGATTTTGGGAAACAAAGTTACATAATGTTTAATCGATGCAATGTTCCCGTTCGTGGTTCCACTCTGGGACTTCATGCTTTAGGATTTCAAACTTAATGTTTATTGAACCTTTTTATCTCGAAGTAAAGAAGCTCCAGAGCCCCGAAGTTTCATAAGTCACATTTATAAATACTTAGATGGCGTGTTCTATGCCACTTGGAATTCTTACAATGTGGAGACACATGGAATTTATTTATGGCATTTTTGAACACGTAATTTTCACATTTCAGGATGACATGTGTCGCCCATGTTCTTATGACACATCATCATATGCGACATCATCCTTCCACATCACTTTGGGATATTGTTCTCTAGGATATCACATCATTAATAGATCCCATAAGTCTCGAAGCCTTGAATTTCTGAAGTTCTGAAGTGTTGGAAATTAAAGGTTAAGTAATGATTAGTTTAATAAATCTTAATTAAGGATAATTAATCACTTCATGACTTCGAACTTTGAGATATGATTAACATTCTCTATTCAAAAGTCCCGAATTCTTGAATTCCTGAAGTGTTGGAGTACTTATTGTTGCTAATCAAGATCATTAATGATAATTAAAAATGATTAAGGTAAGATATTCAAAGAAATTCCCCCCCCTTCAGGTAATAAATTCACCAACTTGCTAGCATTATGACCCCATCGTTCGAATGTGAGGTATTAAATGTAGAATTGATTGTGTGTTTAAATTGTGATTTGATAAATATTTGAACTCTACTCCATCTTTGTATTCACATTCATAAGCATTATTTTTCCTACAGGAGAAAATATTGTTAATGATAAGTCATGGCACCTCATAGAGGATAAAAAAAGCCATTCCAAGACTAGTCTATAGAGAATCCAAACCCAAATCCTGATATTTATTCAAACACTACAATTTGTTTAACATGCAACATTAAATCTTGGGCACAAGTTTATGAAATTCTCGAGGAAGAGAAATCCATTGTTTCTGATGATGCAAGTGAGGGGGAAGATGGTTTAAATGAAAATAATCTCAAAGACATCACCAAGTCATAATTACATAAAGTTGCAACACAACCAAATCTATTTCTCTACACATACATGATACGCTGGGCTCTCGAGAACGTGGATATACCGACCACAACCATCAAAGAAATATTGTCAGATATTTTTGACCTAGAGATATCCAAGTAATGCATAAATTAACCAATACTCCCAAATACATCTACAATGAAGAATTTGTTAAAAAGTTTGAGGAAGAAGAATGTGTAGATTATGATAGAAGCATTCATGATATAATTAAAACCCGGTGGGGAAATGAAAATAAATTCAAAGTAGATAGCGATGGTATATATTCCACATATTCTTGTGATGCACACATTATGTACATAGCTATGATGCTCTGTAAATTGTATGGAAAGAAAAACCCTATACTTTTCAATGTTGATTGGGTTCCCATTATTAATGAAGTTGCAAAGGGTTTCACTTTTAATTGGGGAAAGTTGTTGTCTGATAACTTGGTCAAACAAATAGGGATTTATACAAGTCAAAAGTCTAAAGGTGTACCAACTCATTTTTATACGTTGACATATATTATGGATGCTATATGTTACAAAATCCCTTTCCCATTGATGAATTGGAGTTGGACTCTAAAAACTCCTGAGCCAATACACATCTATCATTCCAACTTGTGGGAGGAAAATGCCAAAGATCATTTTTATGAAATTTGCCATAATGTTATCATCCCAATTCATGAAGTTCTATATGGTAACCCTTCTCCCAGGATTTTTGAGCAAATTATGGGAAATTTAGGTGCAATTTCAAATTGGTACACCGAGGAGAGTTTTTCCTATACTAGAGTTTATGGCTATTTTGCATCTCCTCATGCTTTACTAAAATTTCTTCCAGATAGACTCATTTGTAGGGAAGTGGCATACTAGACACTTTCTGCAGGCATAACTAAAGAATTAATGGTAGCATAGAAAAGGGTATGACCAACTTATCCCATACAGGTTGGTGAATATTCCTTGTTAGATTTTGGACATGCTAAGGTTGAAGCTTCAACTTTAGAAGATATTGTATTATCTTCCATTGAATTCAAAAGGAACGATCCACATAAAGTGGTTGAAACTCATTTGGCTTAGTTCAACATGAAAAATTACTTTCACGAAGATTCACCATTTGATGATATTTTCAGAGGAACAAAATCACATGATGAAGTTATATCCAGAATATAAACTCTCTCTGATAGGGATCGATCAATTTTTCTCAAATTTCAAAAGCATCCGAGAAGTTGTCTTCCAAAGATTTTACAAGAAGAGGAAAGTTTTACTCATAATGCTAATCCAGTTTCAGATGTGCCACCATCTTCTAATCCTAAGAAGCATGATCTAACTGAGGTCAAAACCATAGAAGTTGATAAAACACCAGACGCGTCATCAAAAGATATAATAGAGAAAGAACAAAATCTGTTAGGTAAGACTCTTCAAGAAACATGGGCAATGTTTGAAGCATTCATGAAGCATGGACATATTTTTCCTCAAATTGTTTCAAATACTGAGACTTCCTTAAAAGATATTTCTACTCAACGAAAATCTATTGCACTTACATCTCCTATTCCATCCTTAACTCCTCTTGCATCAAGCTTTGAAATACATGGTTCAAAGGTAGTAAATGTTGAAGATCTGACATCTATTGAGTTAGAATAAATGCCTTCATCATATTTCCTTTTTAGCAAGAAAAGGAAGGCTATTGTGTAGAGAGAGATTCTGAAGAAAGGAGGTGTAATAAAAAAAAAGGCAGAAAATGATATTTGATGGTCAGTGACAGAGTGACCTTGAATTTGCAAGATAGGTAGTAGATTCTCTAGGAACCTTTGCAACAACAAATTTATGGTCAATAGACAACTAAAGAGAGAAGATTGAGCAAAAAAATATTTTGATTTAGCAGTTGCAAAATGATTTGAAACAAACAAAGGCAATTGTTAAAGAGCACGTTAGTTCTGAATTAGCTTGGGTCCAACAAAATAAAAATCTGGAAGAGAAATCAAGAGAAAGTCTCCAAGATCATCAAATGTTGAAGAATATTCCTTCCTAGAAAGATGCATTTGTACTCCATCTAAAAGCCCAAATCAAAAAAGTTGAATTTTTTTTGTTGATATTTATTATTTTAAGAAACAGGCCCTTGAAGTTAATGATGGATTACAATCAACTCAAGACAATTTCTGTGAAAGCTTGGAGATTATTCAAAAACAATATCTTATTATCAATGATTCATTACACATCATTGCTGATAAAGAGAAAGAGTTAGTCAATACAAGATCCAAGTTTCAAGAGTTAATGATGTGGAATAAAAGTTTAAATGTACCAGGAATTGCTTAGTTTTTAGAGCTCAAACAGTTAAAGGGTTAAATGGCAATAAATATTTGGGAAACTAATCTTGAAGAAAGTAAAAGATTGGCTAAAGACGCCAAACAACTTGTTTAAATACTCTATTAGATGTGGATGTAGAAATGGATGATATTGACCTTGGTGATGTTCATTCAATTATTGGGATTCTCAGTGTCAATGGAAAAGGAGAAAATTTAAAGAAAAACAGGGAAAAGGATAAATACGTCATTCAACAAATGAATCAAGTCAATTTTCATATTTTAAACCATTTCCTGGTTAAATAAAGTTTACATTGTCAAATAACCCAACAAGCTACAGTCATAGTACCAAATAATTTACCATTGGTTCATAGAAAGACTTTAAACTTTGAGTTAAATGTTAACACAAAGCCCCCTAAGTTTGTAGTTGCATTATTGAATATGCATACTCAATACAAAGATCAACATAAAACAGTTGCATCTACGAGCAAATAAAGGAAGGATAAGCCTTGAAGCAACCAACAAGCATGATGTTTCCAGAAGCATGACAAATGTTCAAATATTGTATTTTGTAATATTCAGTTAATGTTAATTAACGATTTAAAGGATTTTCTTCTATTTTAAGTTCTAGGAACATGGAGTCTAACCGATTTTGGTTATGAAGGAATTGTATAAATATATACATTTGAGATATGAAAAGGGATTTTTCTTGCCTGATGTAAATAAATACTTTTTAATAGAAATTGGTACAGAAATACAGAGATTCTACTTCTCATTTCCTTGAGTAATGTGTTTTCTATGTGTTACTACTTTCATTATCATTATTCATTCTATGATGTTTAAAAAATGAACGACTTCAATTTAGTAATACATCTACGTCAGTTTGCTTATTATACATCTATTAAGGTATATATTTTCCTCTGTTTTGTTGTGAGTAGAACAAGACATGTATCTGTGTATTTGCTCTTATTTTATTCTATATTCTAGACAGACATTCCATATTTATTCTATTGAAAATAAAGTAAGATTTATTAGAATTGGATACCTTGCTTTGTTTGTCAATTTTGTTTACTCTTATCCTTCTTTTCATCTCTTTATTATCAATAAATTCTCAAGGAAAGAGATACTGCCTCTATGTTTCCAAATTATAAAAGTATTGAAGTTTCATTCTAAACTAAAGGAAAAAGGGCACTTAAAAATTAAATATCATTATCTTAGATGCATGAAATCGTTCTTTGAGCCTGGAACAAATCTCAGGAACAACAGTGACAATGGAAAGTATGTAGTCAAGGGAATTGGCACAACATTGTTTAAACTAAAGTTCAAAAATCCCCTCAAGATGAGTGAAGTGTTGAATGTACCTAGACTAAAGAAGAACCTACATTTTATCTCTGTCATGGAGGACATAAGGTATGTAGTGGAATTTGTAGATGGGAAGGTTCTTGCTTAGACAAAGGGATTGAGTGTTGACTTAGTATAATTAATTGGTACTTGTGATGGCAGTCTCTACAAGCTAATCGATTAGCTAGCTCAGGCCGAGGTACATGAGAGTGACACTCTATGCGAGCTTATGCATATGATATTGGGACACTTACATCACGAAGAACTACTAGTATTCAAGAAGATGGTTACAAGTCTTTCAGATTTTGGAACTAAGCATTGGGTAATATGCAGAGGTTGTGCACTTGGAAAGAATGCCAAGGCTGCTTTTCCAAGCAGTGACAGTAGGTCCAAGGAGATCCTAGAGCTGTTATATTCATATGTGTGTGGATTGATGTCAGTTTCGTATGCGAGTGGTTGCCAATATTACGTGAAATTTATTGATGATTATTCTAGGAGGACATGAATCTTCTTCATGAAGAACAAGGATGAAGTCTTTAGTCAAGTCAAGGAGTTTTGAACTCTGGCAGGGAATCAGATAGGGAAGAAGATCAAGGTTTTGAGGTCAGATAACGAAGGTGAGTACACCTCCAATGAGTTCAATAAATTCTGTAAGGAAGTATGATTAAGAGGGAGTTGACAATGCCTATCATCCCACAACATAACATGGTTGTAGAAAGGAAAAACCAAACAACAATTGAGGCGACCATGGAAATCTTACATGACTAGGATCTACCCATGATGCTCTGGGAAAAAGCATGCAACACTGGAGTTTACATTCAGAACAAGATTCCTCATAGGATCTGAGAGGATAAAACTCCCGAGGATGAATTCATAGGAGTGAGACCAAAGATACAAAATTTGAGGATCTTTGGCTGTCCAGTCTACATCCATGTTCCTAAGGAGAAGAGGATGAAGTTAAATCCTTTTGGAAAGAAGGGCTTTTTTGTGGGATATAGTGAGACATCAAAGGCCTACCACATATACATTCCAGGATAGTGATATGTTGAGGTTTAGTCAGGATGTCATGTTTGAGGAGGAATTAGCCTTCAGGAGGTCCTATTGTTACGAGGAAAATCTGTCTATGGCTAGGGGTAAACCACAACAGACATAAATGATTGCAGAAATAAACTCTATTCCTAAGTATGCTATATAAAAAAATATGTTAGCAAGACAAGATAAAAGACCTACCTCATCCAAACGTTTGATGAAGTCCATCGTTGAGCACTTGACCCAAAGCAATATACCTAAAACTAGTCCTCAACAACCGAGCAAAGAAAGCATATGGTGATAATAAATGATGTTAGCACATTCAATATCACAATCCATTAACATACATAAAAAATACGCCCATGGAATAATAATTCAAATATTTTCAAGATATCAATTGGATAGGAAAATAGTATTTCTATTAATATATGATCAACAGAAGTGAAAAATTTACAGAATTCCATGACGACACGGTTTGGAACCGAGAAACTAAGTTCCTTCCAGCTAGGCCTCCACCACTTCAATCCTCCACCAAAAGCAATCTCATAGAAGAGAGACAATGAAGTTCTCAATCAATAAGGGAAGATCTTGGGGGATGAACACTGTGTTCATACTTAAAGGACAAAGGGATGCAGACTCAATATGAAGTAAATAATTTCTCCAGAGTAAATTTGCTCTCAAAGTTGAATTCTTTCTCCTCTTTTCCGTAGCTCGGAATTGGTCCATTTATAGCCTTCAAATGGAACTGAAGGGTTGAGTTAGAACGTTTCCAGTATATGGAAGGCCAAGGATCATAGATCTCCTATCGTGACATGGAAACCCGACTCCATTTTTCATTTTTGGGTACAAATCCTGATGTACGCGGGCTGTAGTGGTGCATCCTGTGTATACGCATGATGTATAGTAGGCAAGGTGCGTACACGTGGACAAAATGTATTTTTTAGCTCTGGGATTTGCAAAAAGGGATAAAAAGTCTGCATAGGGAAATGGAAAAAGGCCCTCTATGCAAGATTGCATAGAGTGAGGAAAATCTTTCTATAACAGAATCCCCCTAATGTGTGAGGTCATAGGAGTATCTGCGATGGTTGAAATACATTATAAAAACCCAGAAGTGGAGTGATGGGGAACCAACTGGAAGAACTAGTTGCTCATTACATTCTGCACTGAATTTACATACATGGCTCTCAATTTAAATTACACTGCAGATCTAAGTGAAAATATACCAAACAACTGTCCATGTCCATGAATAAGAAAATAAAAATGCGGTTATATGCCAAAGGATGTCATAGCCACAAACAAGGCCCAGTAGAACCAGTCTCAAAATCAATCTGAAGATACCTGTATATAATGGAGTACAATCTGATCTCCCATGATCACTAAAGTCATATGGGTACTGGTCCAATGAAAAGGAAGAAACAACTCAGAAGAGCTGTGGCCACATACTGATGTCTTCAAGTCTTCTACACAATCCACCAAAGGTGCAAGTCTACATCATGTGAATAAAGGAGTTGAGTTCGAACACAATGAGAAATCATTTGATTACCGATCATTGAGGTATACTGTTAACAAACGTGAGACAACCTACCGATAATGAAAGTAGGTGTCAAGGCATCGAGTACATTCTTACAAGTGTGAATAAAGGAGTCACGGTCGAACACTTGAATGATCCATCGATTATGAGACATTGATGTATTCCCAACTGTCGATGGCGAGAGAACCTGCCACTAATGATTGCAAGCCTCAAGGTACTAATAAGACTCTAGGTCTCCTTTCCAGAATAGATGAGATGAAGTCAATGGAAGGAGACCCGCTAAAAGGAGAGCATTAAGGAATATCTCATCATTCAACATGAGGTACAAAGCAGGAGCTTCTTTATTTGGAGGAAATCGACGAATAACATGTTCACGAACCAATGACCTTGTGCATCTTTCACGTATGCCAAGTGCAAGTGAGACACAAAAAAGACCCTCTGAATAGAATCCAATGAGGAAAACTGCTGACAAAGGTGAGGAAACTGCCAATAAGGTTAATGGCATCCAAGACACTGCACAAATCCCAATGTGTGAATAGATGTCTTGCCTTCGAAAACAAGGGAAACCACCCAGTCAACGACCGATAATGAAATGTCAACTGCTGGGTTCAAGGTTACCTACCAATGATGAAAGTAGGTCCAGGGTGCATGATAGGACTACAATATCATGTGATTCTGAGACAAAATAAGGGTATGGCCAACATGCAAAGTCAAGAGTTCTGAGGAATGGCCAACACAGGTTGATAAACTTCCTTTGAAAAAGAGCATGAGACATATGGAAGAATTCGACAACATAAAATCAATGATGAAACCATGAGATGCATGAGACACCAATGAAATTCTCCATGGGAATTGGAAGAGTAACCAGTCGGTAGAGAAAACTCTCTGTAACGAGCTCAACTTCCTAAGTCTATGATAAACCCAAAATTATGATGACAAATGGACTCAATAACTTTGTGCTCTTTTCAAATGTGACATGACTACTGCCAATAGAAGATAATGTTGGATCATGTTTTCATTGATGCCAATAGTTTGATTATTTTGATGTCAAATTATTGAGTGATTAATTGATGTCAAGTGATTGATTGATGTCAATGGATTGATTGATTGATAATATTGATTGATTGATGATTGATGAACAATGTATATGTATTATCCTTGATGAGAATGATATATGTCAAGTGGAAACCAATCGATGAAGATGGATCAAGATGCATAGATGAAGATGGATCAATGAGTTGTCATTGATACATGATGAAGATGAATTCTTTGATATATTATGCATAGTTTGACGACTCATTATTGTCTTGTCATGATTAATAAGAAGTAAAAATGGATGAACTCCAAAGTAGTCCCCTTATGGTGAAATCCCTCACGAGACGACGCTTTGTGGTTGAGAGAACCCATGCTTGTATGTAGAATAGTGAGATGAAGATCAATGACTTTGTTGGTGAAACTATCCTAGATGGATAATGATTTTGATGCCATTTCCGGTGGTATGTGGAACGTCACATAACTCCTCATGGTTTGAGATTTATGGACCTACGAAGATGAAGGACCCCCATATCAAGGCTTGAAGCCCCAAGGGTCAAAGAAGTCGAAGTGACCTAAAAGAAGAAATCATTATTTAAATGATAAAGTAAAGTGACAAAGTCAAGGTGGATTATTTAAATAATAAAGAGAAGTGACAAAATCAATAAGGAATATTTAAATGATAAAGTATTGGAGAACTTTCTATTTATGGAAAGTGTTTAACCCTAAAATAAGGAAAATAGGTTAAGTGACCTAGAAATGGGTTAAGTGACCTAGAGGATGAAAGTATAAATAAGATAGCTATGGTCTCTTGTAAGACATCCTTTTTGTGGAACAATGGAGAGCTTCTTGTAAGAATATCTTTTGAAGTATTGATGCAGAGCTTCTTCTGAGAGAATCTTTGGTGTGGATCTCTTGAGCATTATTGAAGATCTATTTTAAGAAAGAGAGCGTGAGGAAGATCTCATGGACACATCAAAGTTTCATAAATATCAGAGATCTTGACAACAAAAGTCTTGGAGCTTCAGAAACCCTAGTTTCTGAGGTATACGTGGGCTATAATGGGCCAGGGCACGTACATAAGTAGGCTGTATGAGGACAAGGTGCGTACCATGGATAAAATCATGGAGATTTGTGTTTGAGCTGATGACAAGCCGTTGAAGACAAAAGCAGGTTCTAGATCTACATTCTATGGGCTTATATCTATCACTGAGACATTAATATGGTTTCATTATTGTCTTGATGGATACTATTGCTTGTTGTGTTGTGAATGCTTAGGGCATTCTTGGTATGGTTGCTATGATGTGGTTTATGTTGGTTGATTGAGTGAGAAACACTCTTATGATTCAATATTGATATGATGGATATAGTATGTTGATTGCTTATGCATGATTGAGTAGAATTCATATTTATTGGTTGTGCAACATGAGTAAGCTATTGGAGAGCTTGGATGTGTTGTGATTGGCTGGTGATCAGTTTGGACAGTAAGAGACATAAGAGAATGATAAATTGGTTGCAGAGGATCTGATTTAATCTTGAAGGATAAACCCTAATATCTTAGAAGGTATACGTAGGCTGTTGTACACACTGGCCGTGTACATACACAGGCTGTAGTGAGCCAAGGTGCATACACACGCAGGCTGCACTATTGACAGGTCACGTACCTGTTGCAGATTGATATATGTTGAGGATTGTTGCTTCATATTAGTTGGTGCTAAGTGTGTAAGCCGAGTCTTGCATTATAGAGCTGGTGCTCTTGTAGATTTGTACTCTATTCAATTGTTGCTGAAAAACCCAAAGGATTGTAGTCCGTAATAAAAAGAAAATTGTACATACATCTTGTGTTCTTTGTGTTCCTTGTGGTTATGACTTGTTGATGATATATGTTGCTGATATGTGTTCACATCTAACTGGTTATAAATGAAAACAATGAGTAATGAGTAAAATGTTGAATGCTAACTAACGAGTTTTGTGTAAGAGGGAAGTTTTGAAAAAAGAGCCCCACACTCATTCACCCCCCCCCTCTAAGTGTGGTAGGTGTGTCCAACAGATAATACTCCCTTCCCGTCTGTGTTTTTTTTTGTTTTTTCATAGACAAATGAATGCTATGATACAAAGGAGGAAATGAGTGTCGCAAGTAAGCCAAAATAGTTCCAACAGTGGAACATACCTATGATCAATGCAAGGAGATGCATGTGGGAGATGGAAACTCAGGGGAATGTTCCCTTCTGGGTATAGGGTGTCAAATTGCGAAGGATATAAACGATGCTTTGCTTGGTTGAGGATGAAAAACTGTTGAGGCAAACAATTTATAACGCAAAGCAAGAACCGACTATAGGCTCAATACTACAAGCAAGGTCATGAGATGCAATCACAACTTAACGCCAAAAAATGTCCTTTTTCATGATATTAGTCTACTTGGTGTGAAAAAGGGATAAACTTGTACCAAATAGACGTCCTTTCAAATCCAATTTATGAGTGTGAAAGAGACAAATTCACTTGAAAATATTTTTTCTTTTTGAAAATGAGTTGGAAAAGAGATTAACTAAGACTCACGACCTTTCAAGTCCAATTTAACGAGTGTGAAAGGGACAAATCACTTGACAATATTTTCACTTTTTAGATGAGTCATAAAAGATATTAAATCAGACACGCTTGGGAGTTTCTAGGCGGAAAGTCACAGGGGAGGCCAAGGCTCCCGTGTTGGAATTTTGTGGAATGTCAGTATCTTATGAATAACCGACATAAGCTTGGGAAAACCCAAAGCTCTTCAAGTCGAGGAGGATAGAGTACTAGCAGAGGTTATCGTCTCCGTGATATACAAAATAATTTATCTTACTGGAAAGGACATAGGTGGAGGCATTGGATACCCCACAAGACCATCCCAATCGAAGGGAAATTCCTCAGGACTTGGAGGGAGATTACTTGGGGAGAACAAAAATCTCTTGTGTTCAGAAGGAGAATTATCAGGGATTTTGACAACATGGTTGAAGGATGCATCACCCTCCAAAAGGAGAGTTGGATTGATAAGATATTGCACTGGTACGAATACTTCTTCAACCATTGGTTGAAGAGGACACGTGATAATAGGGATATGGGACACATCACCCTCGACAATGGGGGTATGGTCAGGAGAGGATTACAAAAAAATGACTGCTGTGCCAATCAAAGGAGAAACAGGGTGTGGGGAAACCACAAACACTTCAGAACCCAAAGGGCCCTCGGGTGAGAACCACGCTTCTGGTATCCCAACAATAGCTGGACATAAATGAGTAAGGTGATCTCCATCACAATTCCTACAAAGGAATTTAGGCTTATGTCTGAGATGTCTAGTCTTCTTTATGCCCCCAACATTGTTCCTAACGACTGGTGACATGCTCTCAATGTGACTAGTAGAGGCGAGAGAGTCATATCCTACATGATGTACAAAGGTTGGAGATGTGACATTGATATGACTCGTGGCGACTAAAGTGATGCCCCCGACATGACTAGCAACGACTGGTTGCGGGTTTTAAACATGACTTGCAGAGGTTGGTGATGGATCTCCAATATGACTAACAATTACTGGACTAGCGGTGGGTTGTGGCATTTGATAACAAGGTCTAGGGAAATATTGGCTTTGAAAAATTGCAAGCTAGGAAGGGTCTTGGTTTACCCCCTGTCCCTGTCCGAAAGGGTAGTATCTGTTAGGAACCAAATATCAATATAGAATAGAAAAACCTCAGAACAAGTACTCAACGCCTTGAAAAAGAGAGAAATTCAGATAATAAGCCTCTTCGAGGGGGAAACCTCCTTATACCCACATAAATGTTCAATTCCAAGATGATTCCAAATGAAAATGTCTCCTTGGTATATATAGGAGACTAGGAGGTATAATTACAACTAATGAATTAAAGTCGACATAAATAAAATAACATTAGTAATGTAATATGCCCTAATTAAGGGGTAATGAGCCACTAATTAGGGATTAACATGCCCCTCCCCTTGAGACAAGTGTTGTCCGCAACACTTGAGTAAGTCTGGATGCTTCTGTATAAAATACTCATCTTGCCAAGTGGAATCTTCAGCTGGTAGTTTCCTCCATTTAATGAGATACTCTGAAATGGATCTATTCCTCAGCTGGTGAATTCTTGTATTAGTGATGGATTTAGGTTCCAATATGATTTTTCCTTCCTCGTCAAGTTCTGGAAATATAGTTTGAACTAGAATCTTGTCATCTATAACCTTCTTTAAGAATGAAACATGGAAAACTGGGTGTACTCGTGAAGATGCAGGCAACTCCAATTTGTATGCCATAGTACCAATCTTTTGCAACACCTTATAAGGGCCATAGTACTTAGGTGATAACTTATTATCCTTCTTGGATTGCTTGAGGGACATCTATTTGTATGGTTGTAGTATTAGAAACACCCAATCCCCTACTTCAAAACTTCTTTCACTACGATGTTTATTTGCTTGTTGTTTCATGCGATTTTATGCCATGGTCAGGTTGTCCTTTAAAATTTGGAGAACTTGTTGTTGATGCTCGATGTGATCTTCCACTACTTGAACCTTAGATTTTTATTTTAGAGAAGAAGTGATGGAAGGAGGGTGGTATTCGTAGAGTTCCATAAATGGTGTCATTTTTGTTGCAGTACGAAAGGAAGTATTATACCACCACTCTGCCAAGGGTAACCATTTGAACCATTGTGTTTTTTTATCAGAGACAAAGAAATGAAGGTATCCTTCTAGACATTTGTTCAGTATTTCAATTTGTCCATTAGATTGAGGATGATAGGATGAGCTATGAGCCAATTGAGTACCCAAAAAAAAAAATAATTCTATCTAAAAATGTCCAGTGAAGATGGGATCTCTGTCACTTACAATAATCTTTGGGCTGCCATGTAGCTTTTGAACTGTCTCCATGAATGCAGTGGCAACTATATTGGCTTTGAAGGGATGAGAGAGTGCACAAAAGTGTGCACAATTGGTCAATCTATCAACAATCACCATGATGACACTCTTTCCTTCAGACTTCAGTAACCTTGTGATGAAATCCATGGAAACCTCCTCCCAACGTTGACTTGGGATGGCTAATGGTTGTAAAAGACCCAGGGTATTAAATTTTTCCACCTTATTTTGTTGGAAAACCAAAGATTCTTCCACAAACCTTTGAACATTAGTTTTAAGGCCATCCCAAAAAAATTCCTTTTTGACCCTATGGTGGGTTTTTAAAAATCCCGAGTGCCCTCCTACTGGAGAGGTGTGCAATTCCAATAGTACCTTTTGTTGGAGTTGGGATTTCTTACATAAATATAAGTGATCTTTGTACCATAGTGAATCATTTTTCCATGTAAATGTATCTGATGTAATGGAATCCTGCTACAACCTTTGAATGAGAGTCCACACTTTTTCATCATTCTTCCATTCATCCCTTGCTTCTATTATCCAATCAGGTTGGATGATCGAGATAGCACAGAGAAAGGC
>JZKD02S2181730.1:19013-31617 GCA_000966675.3 Picea glauca
GTTAGAAGTTGAATTTACATTTTGCTAACTATATACGACCACGAAGGTTGTGCAATTTCTTAATATATTATATATGTTTCATACACTAAGTGCTTTTAAAAAGAAAATATCTTCTCGCTGATGTGATTACTTGAAATAATATCATATATTCAACATACAAACCATTGCATATTCTTTCTTATGTGATACTTTCATAGTCATAACTAAACATGTGTGAAATTGTAGGAGTTAGCAAAGATATTGTGTCATCCATTTTTTGGTTTTCTTGTAAAATTAAACACTTTTTATGTTGAAATATTGTAACTGCAAAGAGGATTCTATTTATTATTGAGTCATTATTCATTAGATAAATCCCATTTTTTTGGATTGATCATGTCTGGCATTGTAATTGACCAAATCCCCTTTTGTGGATTGGTCAAACCCAAATTGTATTATGCAAATTAAGAAGTCTACCCCAATACTAATTAAAGTGTTTTTTACTGTGATCGACACATGCTATATCCTCCTTTTACATCTGGCATCCCCCATCATTCATTCCTCCTTATGAATCCATCCACCCTCCACTATTGCAATGCATCCCCTATTGGACATTCATTTCAACCATGGCGAATGCAAGATTACCAATACCTCTATGTGCATGGGAATTTATTCTTTATGTGCCATTTTATGTTGATGGCTCTCCTCATTGTATGCCATTTCTGCTCCTTCCCCTTGGTATCTCATGCTCTACAATGTTCTCCCTAGTTCCGTTGGTCGATTTTATGCTCTCACCTTTGGCGCTATCCCTGATCAATCCTTTGTTATTGCAGGCTATGCCTCAACAGAAAGGAAATCCCAAAAGGGGGCCTCTCTGGTATCGAAGCAGAGCACCCATGGCTCATCTCTTTCTCATTCTTGCACCACCACCTGACTCCTCACCCTCGGCATCCACTCACCCCCCTGGAAAATCCAAGCCTTTTGTCGTTGTCTTCGCCCTAGGCATGCAGGGTGGAGTGGTTTGACCAACAAGGAAATTTGTTGGCCTTTTCACCTAGTCCAATTATGGACATTGCTTCACCTTCTCAACCTGAAATGGAGCCACCTTCTCCACATGCCTTTCCACCTTCCACTCACGCCACTCTCGTGCCTTCTTCATCCAAAAATGATTCTGGTTGTAGCCAAATGGAGCCTTCTTCGTCCAACTTGGGAAGGTTGGTTTGAGTATGGCACTTAGTTCCAATCACCTTATTTAAGAAGGAAACATGAAAAATAGGATGGAGGTTAGAATGAATGGGAAAATATAATTGATAGGCCACTTGTCCCACACGCTTGAGAATGGTATAAGGACAATAAAATTTGGGTGCCATTTTCTGACAATGGTCATCCTTGAGAGAATTTTGATTGTAAGGATGCAGTCAAAGAAACACATGATCCCCTTCTGCAAATTAATGTTCAGAATGACCTTGATTTGCTTATTTCTTCATGTTATTCTGGTCCAAGACCAAATTCTCTTTGAGTGTATGAAGAATAGCCTCTCGAACTATAAGCGTTTGGTCAACCGCCTGGACCTTTGAGACACTTACAAAATATGTGAGAACTGAAGGTGGATTTTTTTCCATATACCGCTTCAAAAGGAGTCATGCAAGTAGTTGTATGGTACAAAGTGTTGTACCACCATTTAGCTAGAGGTAACCATTGAACCCACTGATTTTTCCTTACCAAGGAAAAACACCTCAAATATGTTTCCAAACATTTATTGACAGCTTTAGTTTGACCATCAGTATGGGGATGATAAGTTGTGCTAAGATGAAATTGGTTTCCTTGTAGCTTGAAGATTTCTTGCCAAAAATTGTTGGTGAAAGTTGGGTCGCGATTAGAAATAATAGAATGCGGCAAGCAATGAAGCTTGAAGACTTGATCCATGAAAAGTTGAGCCACAATGGATAACGTAAATGGGTGTTGAAGAGAACAAAAATGAGCATACTTGGAAATACAATCAACTACCACCATGATGACTAATTTATTTCCCAATTTAGGTAAGACTACAATAAAATCCATAGAGATATCCCGCCAAATAGTAGGTGGAATCGAAATTGGTTGACGTGTTCCAGGAGATTTGATTGTTTCTCCCTTTTTGTGTTGACACACATCACATTCAGCCACAAAATTACGAAATTCCTTTTTCATACCATCCCAGAAAAAAGAATGTTTGACCCTATCATAGGTTTTTATAAACCCAGAGTGCCTAATTGTGGGAGTAGCATGAAGGTCAGAAAGTACCGTGGATTTAAGTTTTGACTGTTTACTTAAATACCAACATCCTTTCTATCAAATCTCATCATGGATCTAAGAGTACCCTGGGGTAACTGGAGAATTGGACTGCAATTGTTGTATCATATGCAAACTTGTGGGATCGTGTAGCCATTCCTGGCAAACATCTTGGAGCCAATCTGGTACAATGTAGGAGAGAGAAAAAAGAGAGAAAAAAGGGACCCTTCATCTTCATATTTTTTGGGAAAGTGCATCCACAACCACATTGTCTTTGACTTTCTTGTAAATGATCTCATAATCGTATCCAAAGAGCTTAGTTACCCATTTTTTTTTCTTTGGGGAGGAAATGCATTGTTCCAAAAAAACCTGAGGCTTTGATGATCTGTCTTAATTTGGAAGCGTTTCCCCAATAGATAAGGGTGCCAAATATCAATGGCATGCAAAATAGCCAACATTTCCCTTCCATATATTCATTTGCCCAAATTTCACCAAGACAGTTGTTTGTTGGTAAGGGCCAAAGGTCGACCCTCTTGCATAAGGACAACACCAATTCATTTCCCTAAAGCATCACATTCCAGGACAAAGGTATTTGTGAAATCAGGAAGGGCCAGGACTAGAGTGTTGCACATGGCCATATTCAAGGTTTGAAAAGACTGAGCAGTTGCTGGAGTCCAAGTGAAAGAATTATTTTTAAGGAGTGTAGTGAGAGGTGCCATAATTTTTCCATAATTCTTATCAAACTTGCGATAATATCATGTTAATCCCATAAATCCACGCAATTTTTTGAGAGTCTTTGGGTGAGGCCAATCTTTCATAGATTCAACCTTTTTAGGATCCACCCTGATGCTGACCTTGCCAACAAGATGACCCAAGTACTCAACTTTTGAGGTGCCAAAATCACATTTAGATTGTTTCAGTAAAAGTTGGTGCTGAGAGAGTAGATTGAGAACTTTATCCACATGAGCAAGATGGTTTGTCTAGGTTTTTCTATATATGAGGATATCATCAAAGAAAACTAAGACAAAATGATGGAGAAAATGTCAGAAGAAATGATTCATGAAGCTTTGGAAAGTGGAGGGAACATTACACAAGCCAAAGGGCATGACTAAAAACTCATAGTGGCTCTCATGGGTTCTAAAGGTAGTCTTAGGAATGTTTGCCTCTTTCATACAGATCTGGTGGTAGCTAGAATGAAGATCAAGTTTAGTAAAGAACTGGGTGCCACTCAATTCATCCAAGAGATCATCAATGATAGGAACGGGAAATGTTTCTTTAATGGTGAGTTTGTTAAGGGCATAGAAGTCAGGACACATGCGCAAAGAACCTTGTTTCTTAAGGACCATGACCATATGAGAAGAGTAGTGGCTCGTACTAGGGAGGATAACACCTACGTTGAGAAGTTCTTGAACGATTTTCTCAATTTCATTTTTTTGGTAAAATGGGTGACGATAAGGACGGATATTGGGAGGAATGCTTCCTGGGACAAGGGGAATCAAATGATCATGAACACCATGGGAAGAAGGGAGTCCTTAGGGAGTGGAAAAAACCACTTGATGTTTAGAGAGGATGGATTGGAGGTCCTACGGCATAGAGGGTTTCTCAGTTTCTTGTATGGTATGGAGTTGGGAAATAATGCAAGAATGACATTTTTTGAGCATCTTTTCCATGTGATGGGAACTTATGATATTTGGGGAATAGACGGTGATTCCTTGGAAATTATATTGTTGTCCCTCATGGTCAAATTGCATGGTTAATTCCTTAAAATCCATGAGAATGGGACCCAAAGTCCTTATCCGTTCTGCACCCAACACAATTTCACAACTACCCATGTTGATAGAAAACATATGAGATTTCAGGTGGTAGTCACCAATTTGGAGATGCACATTTTCACAAAGCCCTCCACATTTCATGGAACCACCATTGGCAATCATGATTTGGAAATTATTGCCTACACAAATATATAAGTTAGTTTCCTGGGAAATGTGGCGATGAATAAAATTATGGGTGCATCCACTATTAACAAGAATGATGACCTTCCTATGCTTGATCTAACCAATTAGCTTGAGGGTTTGGGGAGCAGAGAAGACAATGAGACAATTTAGGGAAATGATCAATTGTACTTCAGGAGGGTATGAGGGAGAGGTTATGTCAGTGGGTTCAGGTGACACATACACAAGGGGAGCCTCAACATCCTCTTCCGAAAAATCCTCTGAGATGGCCATAAAAATATTTTGTTCCTTACACTTGTGTCTTGGAAAATATTTGTCATCAAAATTACAACAAAGGCCTTTGAGTTGGCTTTCATCTATTTCGACCCAGGTCAATTTTTGGATCTTTAGTGGAGTAGAATGAGGAGTGGGATTTATTGGTTTATTGCGAAGAATAAAGGAGGGTTTATGGTTTTGAGAAGAGATGACATGTTGTGCTTCCTTAAATATTTTAGTATCCTCCACCCAACTTTGAGGCCAAGCCATGAGGACATGGGAATGAATATCATCCTTGAGGCCACTAATAAAACATTCTTGAAAAAAAGCATTAGGCATGCCCTCTGTATGAAAATCCAGTCACTCGAAATCAACTATAAATCCTTCCACTATGCTATATAGTTTTAACTTTGTCAAATGGCCTAAATGGTTGGTGTAAGTGTCAAAGTGTTCATAAATATCTTCCACAAAGTGTGTCCAAGCAACATACCCTTGGCGGGCAATTTTTCTCCATTGCCACCATTGCCAACGTTATTGATCTAGATGGAGAACACCATATCAAAGTTTTTCTAACTCATCTATAATGTTGTACAAAGAGAAACAATGTTCCATTTGAGTTACCCAACCAATGGGGTTCCGAGCCATCAATTTTGGTCACATCCACACGCAGAAGGCGCAGGTCACGCTGAAAGTGATGGGGATGAAAATTATGGGAATGAGAGGAAGTTTCACCTTTGGTATGCAAAGGTGGGTCAGATAAGGGAGGATCTGTAGGGATATGCAGCTTGGTTGAGATCATCGTAGTGACATATTCAAGTTGGGTAGTAATGTCTTGTTTGAGGTCTTGTTTGAGTTCCTCAATTGAGGCGGCAATGGAGGAATGCATGTTTTTATTGATGGTGGAAATATTGGCACTGAGATGTCTCAATTCTTGTTGGGTCTCTGTGAAATTAGAGTGCAAGGTATTGAAGCGAGATTCCAAGTATTGGCTATGGGTATGGGCCATGATGACGAGGGAACCAAAAATGGGCAAGTGGGATCAAGATATTTGTTGAAAAATGATAGGTATGAATGTGATAAGGGAGAAGAGAGAAATCTAATGGAATAGGTATCAAATAATTGTTCCAACATGATCTAACTTATGGATTTATACTCCAATCTTAATAATATTGCAGTGATGAAATTCCCAAATTCTTAATCAGGAAGAAATGTGTAGTAATTTGGCAACTTGAATGTAAGAGACACAGTTGCACAACAATAGATATTGTTTGTTCTGTTTTTGTTTCTGTACCCAAAGGTTAGGTATTCAAGGGTTCTACAGAAGAGGATTTTCCCTGTGCTATATCTATCTGATATATGTGTGGGGTCCAACAATAGTACTCAGACCAATATCTCAGGGAACCAACTAAGGAAGCTAGACCATGCCCTTACATGTACTACCCAACTATCCAAGTAAAAGAGAGTATCTTCTTGAGTTTTTTTCTCAGTGGAACTATAGAAGTCAGGAGGTCGATCGGTTTATCTATGGAGGGCTTCTGGAAATATAGGTCGATTTGTATACATGTGTTTTCTGATGCACTACCACTCGAAGGGGTACCAACAATGGTTACAAGGGTGGCCAACAGATGTGCGCTTAAGTACAACTTGTATTTCCAGCATGTATGAATCCTTGACCGTCTGTTTATGAGCATAACGATAGATATTTGTAGCTTAAATACATCGGAATATGTCTCTACCCTGAAAAAAAATAACCCACAATTTTATGTCGAGGAAGGTGCTTTGATACCACTTGTAATATTCCAGATATAAAAAAGTATGCAGAACAGAAATAAATAGCTAGAAGTGGAAAATGAACAACAATATAACCATAACAACCCAACAATAATATCAAAATGGTACCATAATAACACCAGAAAGATAAATTTGATTACTGAGAGCAATGTTCACTTGCCTCTTCGAGGGGGAAACCTCCAGTAGAGCAGATCTCTATTACAATAATATCCAAGAAAAAATTTATCATACCCTTGACTCCTATTTATACTAAATATGTCTATCAAAAGAACCATTTAGAGGAAGATCCTTCTAGAAGCGGAATTTTCTATTAGGTATTCTTACATTGAACTATTATTCCTTATTGCTACGCCTTATTAATATTGACCTTTATTACATCGGAATATATTATTCTACCTACGTGAGGGGTTAGGTCCCTAACACACTTATGCCTAAAAGAAATCCTTTAAGCACAAAATATAATAATAGTCACCCTTTCATACTTCATGTGCATAATAAAACAAAAGGGGTAACTTTCATACCATGCTTTTGAAAAAGACCTTTAATTTTTGGATTGTCGCACCATAGACAAGGATGGATTGTGACATTGTTTCCAAATTAGTGCATTGTGTACTATGTGTTACCTGCGACACTTTGAAAAAACTAAAAATTCCACGAGTGTGCATGTGACTGTCGCACTATGTGATAGGGACAACCTGCAATAATGTAATAAAACCCACCCTAGGCCAATCCACTCCACTCAATTGTCTTGGTTAACCTTCTCTTCTATCCAGTGATCTGAATCTCTTCTCCTTCGTTCTTAGATCCTTCAATTTGTCTCTCTAATACCACTTGTTAGGAAGAGGAAGAAAAAATGTAAAAAGATTCTAATAGCAAAGAAATTAAAATCAAGATTAAACCATAACAGCAACAACAATCACATGATTGGCAGAATGATTTATGTGGAAACCCAATATAGGAAAAATCCATGGGGAAATGATAATCAATATTCTTATTATTCAAGGGATAATTACAATAGCCAATGCAAGCATACAAACATCCTCTCCTCTCTACACACACATCGTACTCCACAATATTGCATCTTTCTCACACACTCCTCACCTCTATGGGTATGCTTGTATACATAGAATCTCTCAAACAATTAGACAAACTAATTATACTAAGATCCACAAGTTAGACAAACTGTTCATTAGAGATTTCATGCATGGATATTCTAAATTTATCTTATGTGCATGTGCATGCTACCGCATGGGAAATTGGTTGGCACATTTTCAACGATATCCATCTTGACAACAATTTACCTGATATATCATGCCTAAATTAATTAATCACCTTCTATATAAGCAAAGAGAATCCAAACACCATTGTAGTTTCTCTAACAAAATTGGTTTCATAAACGTGTTTTTAGAGTTCACTTTTGTATGGACCCTTTCCAGAGCCACTCCTCCTTCATCAACCACCCATCTTACAAAATTTTATTTGATAGAAATATGATTTGTCTTACTCTTATAAGCTCTATTTCTCACCAAATGAATATCACTTTGACTATCGCAAAATACTTTCACCTTGTCATGCATCCTTCCAAACTCAACCAACAAACCTTTTAACAAAATTGTCTCCTTGCATGCATGTGAAGAAGCCATATATTCTACCTCAGTAGTGGATAAAAAAAATACGTTTTGAAGCTATGACATCCAACTAACAAGYCTTCCTACAAGAGCAAAKACATATGGTGAAGTGGATCTCCTTTTGTTGAAGTCACCTGCAAAATCTGAATCTACATAACCGCAAACTAAATCACTGGAACCATCATAGATGATAGGATAATTACTTGTGCCTCTAAGATATCAAAGAACCTATTTCAATGCTTCCCAATGCTCTTTACCTACATTTTCCATTTATCTATTGACAACACTAACTACATGTGAAATATTTGGTCTACTGCTTACCATCGCATACATCAAACTTCCTACTACATTAGCATATGGTACACAAGACATAGTATTTTTCTTCATCATTGCTTGGACATAAACTTGAAGAAATATTAAAATGGCAAGACAAAGGGATCTATACGGGTTTCACATTATTCATACCGAATCTCATAATTATTTTCTCCACATACTTTTGTTGTGCTAACCATATCTTACCATTTTCCCTCTCTCTCTGTATCTCCATGCCCAAGATTTATTTTTTTGCTCCTATATCCTTCATATCAAATTCCATAGCCAACTAAGACTTGAACCTGTTGATTTCGACCATACTTTTTCCTTCCACAAGCATATCGTCAACACATAAAACAAAAACAATGAATATGACATTTTCCAACTTTTTAAAGTAAACAGAGTGATCATATTTGTTGGTCACTATAATTGCTTAATTAATTCAAACAATCAAGTGCTACATAAATTGTCAACCCAGGGAAGTCTGTTTATTTCAAAGGTAACCAAGCATAGTATATGCTCAATTCCAAAAGAAACCTAGAGTTATAGTAAAGGAAACTACATTAATCACACTTGCCTTGAATGAACTGAAGTTCTAGCTTGAATCACAGAAAAGCAACCTAGTTATTGCAGAGCTTAAAGAGATGATTAATCTAAAGAATCTTAGATTACATTAAAATAACAACTGCAATAGGAAATAAAAACTATTATGGAACCAGAGAACATGACCCT
Source organism: Picea glauca (assembly GCA_000966675.3). Taxonomy (NCBI): domain Eukaryota; kingdom Viridiplantae; phylum Streptophyta; class Pinopsida; order Pinales; family Pinaceae; genus Picea; species Picea glauca. Next base: position 27,931 of record JZKD02S2181730.1, read on the forward strand.
ATTCCCAAGCAGGAACTTCGATACTTTGCTTCTAATTAACACACTTTCATGAACTCATTAATGCATTGAAGGCTAACTATTCTAACAGAGAACAAGACCCTAATTCCTTCCTTTAATCAGGAACCTTTAGCACCAGTATCTGATTATCACACTCATGAAAATAACCGAAAGTTGACTACTTCTAACAGAGAACAGGACCTTGATTCCTTCCCTTAAGTAGGAACCTTCAACACCAGTCTTTGATTAACACACTCATGAAAATAATTTAAAGATGAATACTTCTAACAGAGGATAGGACCCTAATTTCTTCCCTTAAGTAGGAACCTTTAGTACCAATATCTGATGAGCACACTCATGAAAATAAATGAAAGTTGACTACTTCTAACAGAGGATAGGACCCTAATTCCTTCCCTTAAGTAGGAACCTTTAGTACCAATCTCTAATTAGCACACTCATGAAAATAAATGAAAGATGACTACTTCTAATAGAGAACAGGACCCTAATTCCTTCCCTTAAGAAGGAACCTTTAGTACCAGTCTCTGATTACCAAACATCCTCAAATTCATCACACAAGATTGCCAACTGAAATGATTAACAACTACCCAAACATAAACCATATAATCGATTAGTAAGACAGAGTTCAGTAGTGTTTCAACAAAGCAGAATTCATTAAAATAGTGTTTCAACAAAACATAAATAAATCAAGGCATCAACAGAATTCACACTAACACACTATAAAACTAACGGGAAAATCTTGTGAAGAAGGTGGGCCCTCCCTTCTCATAAGATTCCTCTGAGACGAAGAGGCTAGAGAAGGATGCTCAAAATAGTCTTTTATTCATCTATCAATGTATCATATTATAATATGAAAATGAAGTACATCCTACTATGTGAAACTTTTTTAGTACAAAAACTGGAGATCCCTTCGAATGATGATTTCCTCTTATTTAAAGAGGGAATCCCTTCGATAAAATTGATCAAAAATTACAGATGTAAATCTGATTCCTATTCTTAGTCAAATCGACTTTCTAAACCGGAATAGGATGTCCTAGTCTCCTGCAACAAAATGCTATTACAAGTGTTGAATGAGGTGTTGCTGTTACGACTGGAGTAACAGTTCTTTCTTGTTGCTGTTGTTGCATGATGTTTCGGCATTGCAAATCATGGGCTATTTCAGCCATGGGATTTGTGCCCTGACTATTTCAGCACTTCTCAGGTAGCAACGATGGTTGATGTTTGACTCACAGTGTGGCTGTTGTAGTCAATCTGTGTGAAGTGTTGTTGACCACAGACTGTGTAATGGCTTCCTTTGTGTTTCAACATCGTCGAACATAGACTGTGTAACAACTTCCTCTATGTTTCAGCATCATCGACCATGGACTGTGTAATAGCTTCTGTGTTTCAGCATCTTCGACCATGGACTGTGTAGCAGCTTCTGTGTTTCAACATCATCGACCATGGACTGTGTAACAACTTCTGTGTTTCAGCATCATCGACCATGGACTATGTAATAGCTTCTGTGAATTGTTGTTTCAGCAACATGCCTCAAATGCTAATCTGTAGTTTGAACTATTTCAGCACTTATACATTTCTAATCAATGGTTAAGTACGAGAGTGATGTGAAATTATATGCAAAACAGGTTAAACGTATAGTAAAGAGAAGAGACATTATATACCTTTGGAAAGATAGGATAAAGTGATAATATGAGTTTAAATGTGAGTGATCAAGAGTGTAATAGTGGAAAAAAGTATGGGAAAAAAGGTACACTGTGTGGTCCTAACATCCCCCCCAACTTAAAGTGTTGCATGTCCTCAGGCAACTTCACTCTGAATAAGAGTCTAAATACTGACTTTGATCATGCAAGTTACTCATGCAGTAGTTGTGGGAGGTACTGTCCATTGGCGCTTTGAACCCTTGGACCCGTTGTAACCTTTACCAAGCTATTGTTTCTATATTCTTAGGTATCTTATAATGGATTTGATATCTTTCTATTGGCAACCAGAGGATAGGAAAATAAAATTGGTACCCTATCCAGCTTTCATCACATTGCTAAACAGACGGGATGTAGCTAGGTACCCTGGAGATTGCTACCTTGAAATTAGTAGGGATAAAAGGATTGTGTTCCTGTATCTTCTCAGTGGATTGCTGCCAAAACAAGGTATTTGCCTGGAGGGCAGCAATCTCTATGGATCTAATGAAGTGCTGACAATCCTGAAGCATTGTTGATTGTAGCTATTGAACATGTTCAGTCATCCCAGGTTTCTTTAAGAACTGATAATATTCTTTGACAAAGGTGACTACATTATGTGGTTATGGTCTTATCCAGAGAAGGCATTTATCTTCATTGTGCTTGGCAGCCAAGAAGTCATCCTGCCACAAAATCTGATTGTGGAGAAAGGAGGTGAATGCCCGAATCTGGATGTCCCCGACAAGAGGATTAAGGTTCAGTTGCATGTTCTCGAGGATGGCATCGTTATGAAAATATGCCTCACATAGGAGGTGTTGATCCCTAGCAGATGCTTCTGTAAAGGTTTTGACAAAATCTACTGGGTGTAGTACTGCATGGGGTTTGCCTTATGTGATTGATTTGATCTGAAACCATGTAAGCCGTTCCACAAGGAACAAGGAATAATTGCAGGATGGTTTTCTTGTGGCCAATAGCTTTTGTGCCAAGTCAAATACCAGTGACATTCTGCCTTTTTGTTCTGTTTCTTAAGGGCACGAGATTCCTCGTGTGTCTGCTCTAAAGCTTCCCAATTTGAGTAGGTATGATTTATCCAGATTTGTCTGTGCTCTTGCAGGATTTTGGCCTGTGTAGCAGCATACTCATTCTTCCATTTATGTATTACTGCCTGCTCATCCCACGACTGAGTTTGTGTTTCAGCGTTGCATGTAGTGGGGTGAGGTGAGGTCTGAGTAGATTGTTCCACAAAAGTGTGGATACTAATCTGGTTGAGAGGGGAAGATTCCTTAATAGGTACTGTCTGTACAACTTTGTTAACAAAAACATGGGTTTCATTTGTTGCAATGCAGGGCGTAGTCTTAATCTTGGGATTTCCTGTTGGTTATTGTGTTTCAGCTATAGCTGGTTCTTGTGTTTCAGCTGTAGTTGGTTCTTGTGTGACAACAGGTTCTTCTTCTTTGACTAAAAAAGTTGAAGGAGTAGGGGGAGCTCCTGGCATTGGGACTTGAATTACCTTGTAGCTTTCTTGATAGTAGATATCCCCACATTGACAACACATATATTCTTTACACGGGCTCTCTGTTGTAGTCCCCTCTGACATGGTTKCTATACRMGCTAGGGTGTGCAATTTAAGYTCCTTTTCATAYGCTTCCTTTGCCATGGMTAGTTCTTGCTTGTATGCTTCTAGTTCAGACTTTAGAAACTCATTTTCTTCTAAGACAGAGGCCATTGTTGGTTTTGGTTRAGAGGTGACTAGTTGTTGTGTAGCAGTCACARCCRCACTAGCTGGTTTTTGTGGAGCAGCTATAGGATTGGCAGTTGCTTCTTGTGTTTCATCTTCTTGATGTAAGGAGAGTAATGTTGCAGCACCYTGGACCTCTGATTCCTGTATCTCAATGTCAATATCAGTAGTTGGTTCTTGTGTTTCAGCTGTAGCTGGTTCTTGTGTGGAAGYTATGGCTGGTTCTTGTGTTTCAACCACTGAATGAGTAGCTGGTTCTTA
>JZKD02S2181741.1:0-11887 GCA_000966675.3 Picea glauca
CCCTTAACAAAGTTTAAAACCTTTAGGAGAGGAAAACGGCCCTTCTTGGGACCCCTCTTAGTTTTCTTTTTTAAACACATCTTAATATTGTAACGGGCCCATACATGCCCACATGTTCGATCTAGGATAGTTTCAATCTTTTTCTAGATTACATCACAATAGGGAGTTAAAGGATAGTAACAGACACACATGTCCACATTTTAGCTTCCTAGGGATTTTGAATTACACAAGGTTGTGCCAAAGGAACTTAGTTAATTAGGTAATCAAACTCTTGTAAGGACCAAGCGAAGTCCACATGCAGCAAGGTGACATCTAATTCACTAAAAATTGGCACACTTTTACTCACACACAAAAGTCACTTATCACTCACATAGCTTCTTCTTGAAATGTGGAGGTCAAAGTAAGTTTCCTCCAAAGGGATTCTGAAACTACCCCATCTTTTCTTGATGAGACTATCCACTCCCATTTTTAAAATCAACGAGGTTGGTTTGCACCCCCAACCTCCCAAAACAACTACATCTAAAATCCTTCTAAAAACTCACTAATTTTTCCTCCACAAGAGGTGCCAAAAGAAATTTTTTAGTCTAGGTAGGATTTCAGGGATAGGCATCCAAATAACTCCCCGTTATCTAGTTCTCACATTATCAAAACATAGAGGTTGTCAAATAGGGAACTAAAAATCCTCCAAGTCAAGTGTTCCAATCACCATAAGGTAGGGAGATACCCGTGAAGGGTTGAAGGATGAGGTCTGGTTGTTCTGTGCATCCCCCCTTGAGGCACCCACCTCTTGGATGGGATCCAACCCATGACCCATTTCTTAGGCCGAAAATCTAAATGCCGCACTTTGACCGAGGTACCTAGTGACCAACTTTAGGGCATCTACCCAGGTGGCAATTGTGGGCTGCAATTGAACCTTGATTGGATTTTGTGTGGCTATTGGGAAGTATCGCCAGCTCTTTCAAGATATGCCCCCTTTACCCCTCATTATAACCAATTATTTCATCCTTCACTAGTTTCTCTTTCGGTGACTTCAGACCCCACTATTGAGTACTATTGGAAGGTCTAGTGCTATTTGAGAGGAAGGACATTATGTCTTGTAGGACACAAGAATTTGCTTTCTTTTGATTCCCCCCACACGGACAAAACCCACTTACCCACATATATGCTTCTTTTCTCAATTTATGTATGATGCACATCTGATTACAGTTTGAATTGGATATATATATTGTGTAAACATTCAACGCAAAGACTTTGGTTTCTATATTTCTCTCACCACTTTTTGCACACATTCACACAACTAGTTTGACATCATAGGGGAACCACAGAACCCCCGTCATTCACGATGCTTTCTCAACCTCCCTCCTATCTTGGGGGGGTATCTGGTCGTGCCCGCTCATCGGCACCTCCTTCACACACACCTGTGAGTGCTACTATCTTAGGATCAACTTTACTTGGTTCTACATTACTTGGGTCCACCTCCCAAGGTCATTCGTTCACTCGCTCTCCTTTACATGGAAGCGGGGGACCCACTTCCTCTCAAGGAGGGAGCACCAACCCACCTAGTCCCCATCAAGGGTCAGGTTCACAACACACTATGGTCAGAGCTAACCCTCCCCCCCCACTGCAGATTCCATATTTGGCCTCTCTCAACATACTGGATCTCACCAAACTTACCAATGATCCTATATTGCATGACCCCACATGGCCTGCAATGCCCACCAAACTACCTTCAGACATACCAAAGTTTGAAGGAAAGGCAGGCAATGATCCTACCAACCATGTCATGACCTTTCATATTTGGTGCTCTTCCAATGGCATTATGGATGACTCCATCAGACTACGATTATTTCAACGCACACGCACTGGCCCATCGGCTAAATGGTATGTCGAAGAAAAATCAGGGTCCCATGCGACCTTTGAGTCATTGGCCAAAGCATTCTTGACCTTCTTCCAATTACCCATCCACCACGACAATGGTATAGAACTACTGTCTAACTTCAAACAAACCTCATCCACACACATCGCTGACCACATTCACGAGTGGCATAGGTGACGTAGTTTGTGTAAAGCAGAAACCACCAAACAACAATGTCTCGATTGGTTTCTTAGATCACTTGTCTCTCTCCTTGGAAAGGATGTAGCTTCCACCTTCCCTCAATTGGAAGAGGAAGCCATCAACAAGGCCCAACAGTATGACCTCATCTACGCACAATCAAGGTACTTATACACGGTACTTCCTGATCTTCCAAACCCTTTGCCATTTGGCCAAGACAAACCTGGGATGTCTCACTCAAAAGACGGACTAATAGGTGCCACCACACACCATGGTCCACAACCCCAACCACCACCGATGTATGGAACACCTCAATACCCGCCAGCATATGGGGGAACTCCTTATTACCCCCCACCTCCTTATCAACAGCCATACCCTGTTGCTATACCTCCACCCATCAGTGAACCACCACCAACACTTCCCAGACATCCACCTATTCCCACAAACAATGGTACTCCCTCAACATCAGCTTATAGTACTAGTGAAAGCACTACGCATTCCTATGTAACTTATGGATCGGTACCACCACAAAATCCATACTTCCCATTTCCTGGTCCTCCACAACCCATGGCTCCCCCACATCCACATGTGGGGGTAAATTTTGTTCAACCTTTTGTTGCTCAACAATACCAAAGTTTTGAAGATTTGAATACAGCCAACCCAACTCATCCATCGAACAATGCCAAGAAGAAAGGACGGAACATGAATAACAACAACTTAGGTCAAGGTGGGAATCAACCCCCACAGCACCAACCAACTGGGGGCAACTAGAACCAAGGGAACCAAAACCCCCAAGGGGGTAATAATAACAAATGCCAAGGGAGAAATAATGTTAAAACCATATTCCCTTGTGCCCTTTGTGGTCAATTCGGTCATTACACTCACCATTGCCCCAAAATCGTTGATTTCAAACAGTTGAAAGACTCGGGTAGTCTTCTCCATTCTCCTACACAACCTACCCCTCCGCAGGCACCACAACAATACGTGCAACAACCCCCTCCCGCTGTGCTGCAAAATCCTATTCCACATCAAGGTGTGATAAACACCCAACATGACACACAACATCCCCCACCTCAGGTAGGACAATACCACAACCCCAACAATCCAGCAGAGCGTAAATTCTCCTCACCAGTGAGGAAGAAATCCTTCTACAAATGCGTAATCGTCAGTATCATGCACCCGCTGAGTCCCCTCCCCTCACCCCAGAGACAAACCCTACACCAACAGGACCCCCGTTGGTGATACCTCGCCCTTCCGCCAAACCACCACTACGCATCCCTCGCATCCCCTTGCATAGGAATGTCGACAACCCCCAGGCTAGGGTAGCTCATAACTATAGCTTGGTAGATGACTTAGAGCAATCCCCAGCTGCCATGTCAGTCTTGGAAGTTCTCCAGACTTGTCCTACGCAGCGGAAATCACTACTCTCCGCCTTAGGGGCAGTCGACCCTGCCGATACTCGACTCATCAACTTTGATCTTGACAACAAAGAACCTCGTCTTCCCGCCTTGATCGCTTTTCAAATACCAGTAAAAATATGGAACATCAAAGTTCATCGATGTATCATCGATGAAGGTGCATCTACATGCATTATGTCCAAAACAGTATGGCAGAAACTTGGTTCCTCGGAACTCATACCCTCTTCCATCACATTACGAGCTTATGACGAATGACCATCCTCTCCTGAAGGGCTCTTCCAAAACATCCCCGTTGAACTCGGGGGCAAGACTATTCTCATTGACATCGAAGTTATCGACGCCCCGCTCGATTATAATATCTTGTTCGGTCATAGCTACATGTACACTATGAAGGCAGTAGCATCTTCTGTCTTTCAGACAATGATGTTCCCCCACAATGGGAAGATCGTGACCATCGACCAAGTCTCACATTATGAGCCTAACCCATCTGCCAACCTCGATAACATTCTTCCCCTCATCCACACAAACCAAGATGCATATCCACTCATCGAGATGGGTCCTGGGATTTTTAAAGATCCATCCTTGTCAAGAACATACCATGGAGCACCACCACTTCTTCATATTGCTAATCAAGTATGCGTCATCTCATCTAACAAAACTCACACAGAGGATGCTCTTCCTCCTCAGGAGGCTTCAGTCTTTCCTGGCATCCCAATAGTCACAGAACCACTCCTGTCGGAGCCTCGTGCGCACTCGTCAATCCCAACAGTCCACGAATCCACATCCCCTCAGGGGCATAGTCCCGTTTGGGAGATAGTTCCCCAACCCCTCACTCAAATTCCCTTCTTTTACCCTCCACCAGCTATAGAATCTTTTTAGGTAGCCATAATGCTCACACTACCCAATATGGTGTTAGCAATCCCAGTGTGGTATTTACACCCACCTAAGATGGTCCCTCGACCATCCCTTCCCCCACAAGAAGGCCTCTCCATGACGATACATGTCCTTACCCCCACCACTCCCCCACTCACTAACCTCCCGGCTATAGCTGGGGGCAGGAGAAAGAATAAATATCCCACCGCTCCACTTCCTCCACGCATCCCACCACCTTGCGCACTATGTGAGAAAGAGGGCCACCAAACCAACAACTGTCCATCACTACCTGAATTACGAAATTTGATCCCCCTCAATCCAACTCCCACAACACTCGCCACTACTACTAGTCCCACCATTATCACCCACCCTTCCAGTAAGTAGTAAAGGGTTGAGGACCAAATACACTTGTGCTATATGTTCAGAGTATGGACATTACACCCATCATTTCCCAGCACTGCCACGCTTTCGAAAGACATTAGCGGTTGTATGCCAGAACTTCCAGAACAACCCCAGTCCTACTAAGTCCTCGTCAACAAATATCACTGACATCTGCTATATCACCACTTCAGTCAATGAACGTATGAGATGCCCTTGCTCTCTCTGCGATTCATTAGCTCATTTTACATACCAATGTCCTATGATCCTTGAATATAGGCAATGTTAATTGGCCCTACTTCACCAACCCGCAGAGGCAATAATTGACATTACCTCGTCACTAAAGGATCTTCATGTCATTTCTCTTGAGCCCGAGGCACTCCCAACATCTCCATGATTCTTCAATGACTTCTCTGAGGATTTACCCCGCAACCCCCCCAACTCTCCTGATCATTCCCCTATAGACACTCTCCACCCAACCACCATGGGTACCCCTCAGTACTTCAATATATGGTTTATGTCGAGTGAACCCTCCCCATCTCCTAGCATCATTCTCCCTGCTTCTTCATCAAGGGGAAACCACACTGTCACCGAGATCACTCCCCACGACCCCCTGTATTCCCGACATTTCCAATGTGATGAGGAAATACTCGAAGAGCTAAACCGCCCAGACTCACCCTGGGATGCGCTTCATCATCGCGCCCTCTTCTCTCCACAGGAAGCCCCCATGCCTCCTAACCAAAACCCCATTTACGCGGTTGAAACCAAATATTTTATCTCGGCAGGGCCTATCAATTGGTTCAACAATCCCATTCCTGCCCCTGATGCTTTTGAAGAAGGTAATATGGCCAACATTTCCCCCACCATCAAAATCGACATTTCCATTAAAAATGGCATTGTTGAAGAAATCATCATTGGAGCTGCTTGCACTCCTCAGGAAATCGACGCATATAAAGCCCTTTTCCAGGAATATAGGGATATTTTCGCCTGGTCATACACGGAAATGCCTAGCCTCAATCCCTCTATTATCGAACATCACATTGATACCTAGCTCGACATCACACCAGTTCGCTATAAAAAGAGACCGCTACACCCATCCAAAGCCATGGCTATCAAAGTCGAAATTGACAAATTACGCACTGCCAGGTTTATTTACCCCATCGCTTATACTTCATGGGTTTCCAACCCTGTACCCGTCGACAAAAAATAGGGAACTATCCGCGTTTTCACCGACTTTCGCGATCTCAATAATGCATGTCTCAAAGACAACTTTCCAATGCCTTTCATCGATCAAATTATCGATGATTGCACCGGCCACAAAGCTCTCTCCTTTATGGATGGATTCTCCAGCTATAACCAAATTCAAATCCACCCAGCCGATCAGTATAAAACCACATTCACTACCCCATGGGGTACCTTTGCATATCGTGTCATTCCTTTCAGATTAAAGAATGCCGGCGCCACTTTCCAGCAGGCGATGACATACATCTTCCACGATCTGGCTAAAATCATCCTCGCCTACTTGGACGACCTCACAGCTCGATCCAAGAAATGCACCCAGCATCTCGATGATTTATGAATCATCTTTCAATGGTGTCATCAGTACAACATCCGCTTGAATCCTCTCAAGTGTGTGTTATGCGTCAGCGCAGGGCGCCTCCTCAGTTTTCTTGTTTCCCAAAGTGGTATTACTGTAGACCCCCTTAAAGTCCAAGCTATCACCAAAATTCCACCTCCCCGGAATTTACAACAACTTCAGAGTCTACAGGGCAAAGCTAACTTTCCTAGATTCTTTGTTCCCGATTACGCCATACACGCACATGGTTTCCTCCGCTTACTACGTCACAACATCCCTTTTCACTGGGACGACTATGCCCAACAGTCATTTGACGATATTAAAATATCTCTTTCAAATGCACCTTTAATTAGTGTACTTGACTATAATCGCGACTACATCCGCTGCATATCAGCATCAGCTGTATCAGTAGCCAGCGTCCTCATCCAGCTCAGAGATGAAAATTGTGAACACGTCATTTACTACATTAGTAAGAACCTCTCAGGACCACCCTTGAAGTATCAACAAGAAGAGAAACTTGCTCTTGCAGTTGTCCTCGCAGTCCAGAAAATGCGCCATTACATTCTGCTTCGCACCACAAAGGTCATCGCAGATTCCAACCCTATGCAGTACTTGCTCAGTCATCGGCAAGTTAACAGCAAATTTGCTCGATGGATCATTATCCTACAGGAGTACGACCTCGAGTTCTCAACACCTAAAAGTAAGAAGGCCCTTGTTCTCACCGAACGTGTCACGGCCCTCCCCTCTGACACCACCAGTTCCCCCGTCAACACTGACTTTCCCGATGAACATCTCTTTTACATCACTTCGGATGATCCTTGGTATGGCGACCTTCTCTTCTACCTATGAACTCAAAAGTTCGGTAACCACCTTTCACGAGATGATCATCGACGCATTCTCCATCAGGCCCCCCACTATCTCCTCATCGGAGACATCCTATACCAGTGGGGCGTCGACACCATTCTTCGTCGATGCCTGACTATTGACGAGGCCAACAGAGTCTTAAACGACTGCCACAGCGACGCATGTGGGGGCCATCTTTTGGGTATATCCACTGCTCAAAAGATTATCCGAACTAGTTACTTTTGGCCTACCTTGTTTCATGATTGCATTCATGCCGTGAAACGATGTGAGCAATGTCAGCTCTATGCCAACAAAGCCCGAGCTCCCCCCGCTCTTCTTCATCCTGTCATTACTGCCGACCCTTTTTGTAAATGGGGCATCGAATTTATGACTTGTAATCCCCCCTATAGCAATGGTCACAAATATATTTTTGTCGTCATTGATTACTTCACCAAATGGGCCGAAGCTATGCCCACTTTCAACAACACCGTTGACACTGCAGTGCATTTTTTCTTTAATCACGTCATATCCCGTTTTGGAGTACCACTCCAACCCATTTTCGATCATGGGAAACACTTCGAGAATGAGATCTTCGTCGAACTCTCCTCTCGGTTAGGCTTCTCTCATGAGTTTGCCTCACCATATTACCCTCATTCAAATGGATAGGTTGAGGCAGTTAACAAAGTCCTCAAGACCATGTTACAGCGCATGGTTAATAAACATAAAACCAATTGGCATCGTATGTTATTTTCTGTGCTATGGGCTTATCGAACGATGATGAAAACCGCTATTGGTTTCACACCATTCCATTTATTCCATGGGGTCGAGGAAACTCTTCCCATTGAGTGTGAAATTCCCACCTTACTCACCGTAATTGAGCTATTACCTGACACTGCTCCAATGGAGAAGCGCTTGCTGAACTTGGAGTCTCTGGATGAAGATCGTCGATCTTCCTTACAGAACAACGAGGCAGCCAAAAAATGATCCAAAGCTACCTTTGATCGCCATGTCAACCTTCGATCATTCCACGAAGGTGACCTCGTCCTGGCTTATGATATCGCTCATGATACCTTTGGCCACAGCAAATTCGAATCACTTTGGCATGGCCCTTACATTATCCAACATTGCCTCACCAAAGGCGCATACATCCTGGCCTCCCCAGAAGGCCTCTCTCTTAAGGAACCCATCAATGTGTTATATCTCAAGAAATTTTATGCTTAAAAGTAGTCATTCTACTTTAGGTTATTTCTTTTTTTAGTTTTTTTAATCTTTTTCCTCCTCCCCTCTCATCTAAAAATATCCTTTGTGCTATTGATAGATGCCTCCTCCACCATCTTACCACATCAGTTATGCCGATGGTGCCAGCTGTTGGACACAAAATCTCGCTTCGGCTGCTTGGGATCTCTACACCCCCTCACATGAAATGCTACATTCAAGCGACATATGTTTGGGGCCAGCAACAAACAACCAAGCCGAATACACTGCAGTCATTGGCCTCCTGGTCGATGCCCAACATCATCATATTCATCACCTTAGCATCTTCCTCGACTCTCAACTAGTCGTTCTCCAGCTCAACAATGTATACCGTGTACGCGATCCGTGCCTCTTTCACAAATACCTGCAGGTTAGGCTGTTATCTCGACATTTTGATTCCATTACATTTACACATATTCCAAGACAATTGAATCAAATAAAAGATCAAATAGATAACATGGTTTTAGATTGGCATATATCACATCAAGCTACACATACATAAACATATCACAAAAACCTGTCACAGCATATATATAGAATAGACATCATCAAAACTCATTAACAAAAAACATGTAGACAAAATCAGGATCTCAAATAGGTATAATAATGTATATATAAAGGCCCATCAGGCCATCCGAATGTTTACATACAAAAATACATGTATCCGCAGGCCAATACAACAGCTCGGTACAAAAAATGGGCTCACCAGCCTATATACAACAAAAAAGATATACATCATGCACCACTCATGGTACCTCTATCACCCCACCACCTGCTCCTCCCTCAGGCAGTGGTGGCCCACCACCACCTGCCTCAGGTGGTGGTGGTCCACCCACAGGACCCTCCTGCCCCAGCAGAAGGCGTCCACTCGTCATACCAGCAAGCACTGTTGCTCATTGCACTATGGCCCGCCATGGTGGTGACACCCCCACACACTGCTCCAGGAAACTCTCATCCTGGATGCGCGTCCACATACCCTCCAGCACGTCCTGTAAAACCGTCTCCAGACGACGGTGTATATCATCATAATCCACTCTGGCTGCCACCGGAGGAGTGTGTGATGGCCCCGCACCAGGGTCATCGAACCGGTGCCTCCTCGCTACCCTCTCTGGTTCAATTGGTTGCCCAGCAACATCCTCCCATCATCGTCTCTTTCCATGCGGTAGTCTCTCCAGCTCTCGACGAGACGACACTCTCTGCATCTCCACCTCACGCCCACGAGGTGCCACATCTGCACATGCACAAAACAATGACAAAAGATAGTATCATCATCTATATCATATACATATGGACTGATATCTCAAAACACAACATAAACCAAAACATGCACACCAATACTAAAGCATACCTCGATGGTCAAACACCTCCCCTAGAGGTAGCACCATGTCTGAGTCACCCTGGAAGTCCACCCCAGCATAGGGGTACCAAAGTATCACCTGCAACATCTACCACCATATCTGTGTCGCCTCTACCGAAAAGAAGTGGCCACCTTCACCCCCACTGTGACGAAGCAAAACTGTCGACCACTGCCTCAACCGCGACTCTTGCGCCCCCGACATCTCCAGTAGAACCCTCGGGCACAACATCGGCACCCTCTCTAAAAACCAGGCCACTAGGATGGACCTGAAAGCAAACTCTCCTCCATCAGTGGACCAATAGTGGTCCAACTGTGCCACCATCCTAGCATGAAGCGTCAGCCCCCAAGCGAACCGCTCGCCGGCCAACACTCTCTCCAGCACCAAGAGCTGGCCACCACTAATCCGTTGGGTTGCCAACGACCCATATATCCGCACAATCATCGCTGCTATATAGCGATGTGCCAGGGAATCTATCGCCCCTATACTCACCACAGTCCCAGACATAAAGTCCCGACCTGAGCAATATCTCTGGCCAATCATGGCAAGAAAAATCGTCCTAGGCAACACCGGCTTCGTCGGTCGGGGCGTTCCCCGAAAGGGGAGCCCAGTCAAGAAATAGATATCCTCCACCGCAGTGAAGGGGATCTGCTCTCCTCGTACGAGGAATCAGTTCAGCTCCGAACTCCACATTTGGATCAGGAATTGTAACAAATACTCTTGTGCCCGTATCAATGGGCACTCAAAGAACTTTAGCAACCCACAGGTTGCCAAAGTCGCATGCATGTTGGGCCCCTCAATGGCCACGACGTCTCGCAACTGGGACCAGTCTCGCTCTCGCCACTGCACTGGCATTGTCACCACAGTCCACCTGCAGACAACACATATCCCTATGTCAGCTCATGCAACCATCAACAACATCAAAAAGATTCATTTTTTACCCTTCAACCTTGCCTCCTAGGCACGGTTTTTGCTACCCACAGGCACGCACACATGCATGCCTGTTCATTACATAGGCGCACATATATTCACACATGTGCATTGCACAGGTGCGCATTAGTGCGCAACTATTTGCTTCACAGACGCGCCCCTACGCGTGCCTGTTCACCATACAGACGTGCCCCTACGCACCCCTGTTCACCATACAGACGCGCACAGGTACGCGCCTGTCAAACCCACAGGCGTGCACTGGTGCGCACCTGTTCAACTCACAGGCGCGCCCTTTGGGTGCACCTTAAATTCTCCTTATTGTGCACCCATGCGCGTATATTCTGTGTACAGGCGCACACGTATGCGTGCCTATCACTGAATTGCCCGCGCATGTGGAGCCCACATCCCCTAAATACCCCTGTACGGCCCTCTGCACAAACCCTACCCAAAAATTGAAAACCTATTTCTATGCAGGATGATCAGACCACTAACCTGATACTCGTAGATCCTCAATCGGCTACCTCATCCTCCCCGAATATCCAAATCTCCTCTGAAAACTGCTCGTCCAGTCACTATTGCAGTAGGTACAAATGAGGTGGCAATGTGGGCCCTATAGCTATATATAGGCCTTTTTCCACACTTCCACTCATTATTACAGGAGCCCAAGGTGTCCATTTTTCAAACCATCTTCATCTATGGGATCAGCATCCATCACCTACATCACAGAAGTCCCTGGTTCGCTTTTCATCCTGAGCCCCCGGGGTGCCTTTTTTTCATATCATGGCCAGGTATGCACGCGCATAGTCACATTTTTCAAATGCATGCTCATATCTTTGATTCTCTTCAGATATTTTTCACTTTGGGTATTTGGTTTTCATATGTGCAGGTACTTGATCATCATCCATCAACACAACCCCTTTAGGTATATACTCAACACAACCCCTTTAGGTATATACTCAACACTGGCATGTAGTCTTTCCTGGTATATCGCATTTACATTTCCAGTCACACCCTCTGATATTGGCCTCTAGGATCCTCATTCCCGGCTCTGTAGTACCCATGCCTCCATTTGCATCTTTGGTACTGTTACCTAGTAGCATTCTTACCCACATGAGTTGTCCCATTCATAGCACCTTTTGCCACTTTTTGACACTCATGTTGTTTTTCATTACCCTTTAGGGATGGGAGTCCCGATAGTCTTTCATCA
>JZKD02S2181741.1:27394-41517 GCA_000966675.3 Picea glauca
TGGAGGATTTTTCCCGAGTGTCATTGATCTGAATATCAGTCTTGTCCTTGTGCCTTGAACTTGTATGTTTTCAACACTTGTTCCTCCTTTGTAACGTAACATTCTTTTATTCTTTTTCCAAAATTATTGAAAAAAATACAAAAAAATCAAATATACCCCAAAAAGAGGAAGGGAAAAGTATTTTCTTTATTGGCAGCATAATGAGTCGCCCTTGAATAAATCACATCAGTCTATTTGTTCGTCAAACTCTAGGATTTAATACGACCTTAGGAAGATGTTCTCACTACATAGAGTTGTGTCCTCCTCCATTTGGTTATTCTTCCAAACATATGGAGAGTTTGTATTGCCTCATGCCTCGTAAAATTATGTTAATTCCATGCTGCCTGAGTCTCATCATTTGTCGTGATGTTTTCCAAGGGAAGTTCTTACCAAGCCTAAGTTGCCCCCTCTATAGTTTGTCTCTTTCCCTCATACCCGACCATCCTGAACGTCCAATCAAGTCTTTGTTCGAAATCAATGAAGTCTTCAGTTTGATCATCAAGATTCTCTAGTCCATGACCAATGAGCCATCGAAAACCTCTGGGTAGTGGAGTCGTACACTCATATTACACTCCTACCCAAGTTTTGAGTATTTTGAAGTTGTTTCTCGAGCTCTAAAGACCTCATCTCCAGCCATCATGCCTTATCAACTTCTAAGAAGATGGATACTCTATATGTATATCTTTTTTTATTTTGATATGTAGCTCCACTGTGTATTGTTCACGGCTACACTTTATATAGTTATATGACATGGATCTACAGTGTATTTGATTGGTAGCCATGATTTTATTTTATCTTGAGCATGGGTATGCCTGCCTCGGTGAGACAATTATTATTTTTGTAGACGACACCTCCCGATTTCTGGTCCCTGAGCTCACTTGTTTGGCACATCAGTAAATATTGTTAATGTATTTCGACCATCAAATGCTCTTTTGACCTCACACATTAGGGGGCATCTGTTATAACCCTAATTTGCACTAGACATGCTTACCTAGCATCAGGCCATATCAGATTCCTTATTTGCCAAAGCACTACTGAACAACTCTTCTTAAAAACCTCTTTTATAAAGGCCCATGTGCCCTTCTCCATTACTGCACACATGTACATGCTAGTTGACCCAAAATAGACCGCGTGTACTTACAAAAGCATGAAAAAAGGAAAGTTGTTGACGGAACACATAGCTTTGGGTGAGTTAACTAAACCTTTCGGCCATGCATGGCTGAGGGTTCGACCAAATACCTGGCTTATTCTATCCTATAAAAGAAGGGTTAGGGGTCCCATTTGGAAGAGGAGAATCATAGTAAAGAAACTATACCCGATTTTGCATTCCCTTTGTCCCAACCCTTTAGCCTTCCTTGTGCAAAGAGAAAGATAGAGCAAAGAAGTTGGAGGACAGTTGAAGAGGATCCCAAGACCAGGTTCATGGAGTAGTGGTTGGCTTCATCATTGTAATTTTATTTGTTGAAGTTAATAATAAAGAAGTACTTTTCCCATCCGACCATATGAGGTTTTCATGGTTTATTGCATACTCGTTTATTGAATCTCTAACCCATTAATATATATATCAAATGTCTATGGAGTTTGTTATTTGTCTTGTGTGAATGAAGGTCATCCTTGGGAGGAGAGCTGCAGTCAAGGAGCGATCAAGTGTGAGGAAGGAGCGATATCAAACACCTGAAATAAGGTATGCTCACTTGATCTTCTTAACTATGTATTTGCTTAAGAATAATGAAGATTAGGTCCGGGATGACGGTAGAAAGTAGAAATATTTGGTCTTTTTTGCATGCATAATTAAACCCTAAGTGATAGTCCATAGAGGGATTTCCCACTAACAACAGAGATGAAGAGGATCATTTAGAGGTGAAGCTAAGGGAGGAGGTTGAACCAAAGGAGGTGGTAAATCATCAACTTTCTCTTTCGAAGGAAAATAATCTTTGGCTTGAGTTGTGACTACAAATTCATTCTTCTTGGAGTCACCAGTACACATAAGGACATAATATGTGGTAAAGGGAGAAGGTTGGTCATGAATGACCAATTGGGACTGTTGTTGAGAAGGAAAAGATTGTGACAAAATGGCGGGTGTAGGAGGTTTCTCGGTCCCTTGCAGGAACTTAGTAACCTCAGAACATCATGGAAAGTCCTTCATATAATGATCGTCACCATAGATAAGGCAAGGATAACAAGGTTTACTCTTATCCTTTTCATAAATAGGTTGTGTTTGTTGGGTATGTGTTATATTCTTTGCATGTGTGTGTGTGGGCACGTCAGATATGGCAACTACGTCTGACAATCCCTCATACTAGTGCTCTGTTTGTGCCATGTGTGTTGGGCGCTTTCCTGGGGGGGTCACAGGGGGGGAAGGTATGCCCCCCTGGTTACATGCAACATTCGGCAATGAGCGATAGCCCGGAGCCAACTGAGTTTGGGAAGCGCCCCAAAATGTTTTTTTTGGGCGGTTTTTGCTAATTTTAATGGATTTTGCTATTTTTAGCGGTTTTGTAAATTAATCCCGGATTAAGGGATTAGGGTTTTGGTATCTACAGAATACCTAAAAATATTGTATATATATTGTATAGTGAATGGTGAAATTCGATATAATGAATATAAGAAAGGTTTTCTCGATTCAGGGTTTCTGGTATAAATCTCTATGTACTATGTGAATGAGCCATTGATTAATTTATGTTTTGCTTAAGAATCTATATGCATTTCTTTACTTCGCAGGTTTAAAACTTCCAGTTTTTTGGGTTTCTCAGACTGTTGATTATTATTTTTGTCCTCCTTATTCTTACCCTTCCCTTTATTTTTATTTTTATTTTTACTGGTAGGTGTAAATTGAACCGAGTTGACTTCAGAATGTTTACCGGGAGAAGGAGTAGGAGTAGGCGTATTTTGTACATTAGCAGTGGTAGATTTGGGATTGGTATGACTATCTTGTGTAAAATTATTCTCAGCATGAAAGGTGACAATAATTCCATCAACAGCATGAGAAGCTATTGGAGGTGTTGGGTTAGGGGTCGTAGATGGATGAGGAGCATCAGAAATCAAGTCATATAGTGTGTTTGTTTGCAAATAAATGAGATCTAGATATTGAGCATGACCAATATCCTTCTCTTTAGTGATGACACCACCCATGGAAACATCATGGGGAATAGGACCAATGAGTGATTTGGTAAACCACTAATCCAACAGTTGATCAGAAAGGGGAACTTTGATTAAGCATCTTCTCCTCCTCCACTCATGGATATGATCAGAAATATGAGTGGAAGAGAATTGTTTAAATGAACTCAAAATTCCAGTTCCTATCTCATATTGAATTGGCAATTGGTAATGCATTAAGAAATCCGTGGCTAGGGTATTGAAGTCATTAAAGAATCCTCACAGTAACTCAATATACCATTTGGTTTCCAAACCTATGAGAGTTCGTTGGAAAAGTTGTAATCTTATAGATTCATCCATCAATGAGTTGGATGAACACCAAAGATGGAAAGTCATGATGTGACTATTTGGGTCTTCTCTCAATCGACCATCAAACTTAGGAATATCAGATGGTAATTTGGCCGGTATGATGGGCCAATAAGGAGAATGTAAAATAGGATCATTCAAAATCCTAGATAAATCTGGTAAATCCAAAGTAGAAAGAAAGGGAAAATGTCTATTCACTTGAGGAAAATGGTAGTTTTGAGGAGGAAGTCTCATAGGTATACTAGTAGGACCATAAGCAGTTTGAAGATAGTTAGATAGTCTTGAAAAAATCATTTGTGGAGGATTTTGAGTCAAATGGACAGCAAGGGTTGGTTGATTAGGTATTATCCCCTGGAAAGGAACATTAGATTGAACATTTTGACCCCAAGTAGGATTCATAGAACCTGGATACAGTTTTCTGAGATTAGGGGGTACAAAAGAATTAAATTGAGGATGTTTCCCCTAGATGGTTGTTGATTCCCTTGGAAAGGAAGATTCCAAGGTCGAGATTGTAAGTTAGCTATACTTTTCCCATAAAATGGGTTATGGCCTCCAACTTGAGGTTTCCCCCCAAGTTGAGGTTGTCCCCCAATTTGAGGTTGCCCCCCAAATTGAGGTTTCCCCCCAACTTGAGGTTGGCCTCCAACAAGAATCTGAAAACCAGAAGTGACAAAATGACTGGTGCCTCCAATTGGATTGAAGCCACTGATTCGATCCTCCAGTAAAAGGTGGAGGAGGAACGTAAGGCCCACCAAAGAGAACCTAGGTAAGTGTAGGAACAAAATGACTAGCATCATTTACCCAGGAGGAACACAAATATCAGACTCTCTGGATGGATTCTAGGCAGGAATATCCATGGAAGTATTCAAATAATTATGCCCAGGAGGAAGTGATGGATTTGGTCTAAGAGGAAGTGTTGTTCCAATAGGACATTGAGTGATAACCACCTTTCCAATAGAAACAATCATAACTTGTGGGACCATGGTAGACCCAGTGATCTGGAGAGGAAGAATCGAGTGAGAACCAACCAACAATTGGTCTGAAACTGTGATGACATTACTGGTCATGTCAGTAAAATGATTTAAAGGTATGGTATAAGCAGCGAAAGTCAAAGACGTTTTTGATTCCAGGAATGCTAGTTTATCAAAAATATCATGTCCTGAACAGGTTCTCCAAAAAGAACGACTAGGACAGGATCTAGGATTAAAAATTCCAGTAGTATGAACTGGGGTTATAAATGACTCACTCTAAAAAAGTGGACCGTCTACTCCAGACTTTGCGTTAGGTCCAATAGGTACTTCAATATTCACGCCAACAACAATTTCTCCCGATGAATTCATCTGGAGCAAATGTGGATCTTATACAACACTCAATAACGGATTTTTAGGAAGTATGAATTCCTCTAAAGTAGTCGAACTTCCAATCTCAAAGGCGACTTCATTATTGACTTCTCCCTCAGGATATCCATCTAGTGAGTTAGGAAGAAAAGGGATGTAATCTTCTATATCCTCCTGAGATATCCCTTTCATCCTACATGAATGGCGAGGGCCGATGCTAGCCACACCAAATAAAGAATGAAACAAATCTATGGCCAACTAGAGAAACAAACAACACTCACTAATAAAATCTAGAAATCAAACCAGGAAAACAAACCTTCTTATTTCGAAGTCAGTAGTTGGTGATGAAATCCAACATCACAAAATCAATACAAGAAGGGGTTGGGACAAAGCGGGTGGAAAAGTTACGTTGACGACCTTCTTAATGGACTTACACCCTGGTGCAAGCTCCCACACATAATTGTGGGTATAACCTCCAAGGAGACCGAGTGAGTTTGGCCAATGTCAATTCTAGGTACCGTGAAGACATTCCCCTCCATAGTAACCTCATGTAAATACCCTAAAGAGATAGGATACTAAGGTTACCAATTACGACAATGATGCATGGGTAAATAGTCGATAGTCTGATCCATGCACAAAGGCAGGGTCTCTAGCCTGAAATCAACTGGAGAAGGTCCCCACATGATTCTTCTCTCAAGTGACCCCCAATAATATGCGCAATCTCTACACTAAGACCGACAAAGCAGGGGGAGTAACTCTTCCATTCCTAATGCGACCTCATGATTGACCCTTGTGTTAGAAGGGCTTTCCAGGACAAAATGTAGCAAGTGGATTTGAACTCTCCCTATCACAAGATACTATTGTGTGTTTTGATGCTTTGGAGAGTGTGCCTTACAACCTATTCCAAATCATTATCCTATCTAATGTTGGTGAATATAATTTCTATAAAATAAAAGTTTGCTAATAAATTTTAAAATTACGCTGAATTTTAAAGGTTGTTGTTTACTCAAAAGGGAAATGGAAATAAAACTGATGATGTATGTGATGTTGACCCAATAAGATGAAAGAAGATATGATTATGCAATCTTTCAATCCAATGATCTGTAATTAAAGTAGGGATAAGGTATCTCTTTTTGAAATACAAAATCTATGAAACACAAATTCTCAATTTTTGAATGAACAAAATCCCAAATAATCAAAAGCTACAAAATTTTCCAAGTTTCTCCTTTAACAAATATTTTGAATGCAACAATTTTCTTGTAAAAGATTGCTAAAAAGAAGAATGACTTCAGTTCTTTCTTTCTCAAATCAGATCAGAGATGTAATGAAGAAAAGAAAAGCATAATCCAAGAAAATTAACACATTTTCAACACGATTCCCAAATCAAACCCATAATGTAGAAAAAAATGAAATGATAGGAAATCCTTTTGTCAAATGAAAACACAAATGTTTCTCAATCAATGAACAATCCAGAAAGTAAAAACAATCCAAAACTCTACATAAATCAAGGGCTCTTTGTCAAACAAGCACTTAGGACCAAGATCTAGAGATTATACCCTTGTGACAAAAACAAAACTTGCAAAATTTACAAAGAAAAACTTTCAATTTACGAAAATCAATCAAATGAAAGATTCAAACTTATAAATCAATCAAATATTGGTATCAGAATTTCATCCTAGGAAATTGAGGCAAAACTGGGTGGAAAAAAGAAAAATTGGCTATCTCCAACAATTCCTACAGGAATCGTCGCAGGTGGCAGTGGAGCATAGTGAGGCGATCTAGGGTCGTCGCATGTTCCCAATATGGCATAGTGTGACATCGTCACACTGGTCTACACCAGTAGAGTATGATGTCAGAGAATCATCACGGTCTATCTATAAAGTACAGTGTGACGATCTCTGCAAATAAAGGGAAAAGAAAGAAAGAGAAAAATTCTTACTGAACCTTCAGACCCAGTGAGTCTAGATGGATCACCCATAGACTCAGAGAATGAATTTTACCAAAAGAAGGCAGGGTAAAATAAAATTAAGAGGAAAAAAACCAAAAGAAATTTGTATCCCTAGTATGGTCACCAATTTTTTTATCGTATTAATCGGTAAGTGCGCACACAAATAGATCTCCCTACCTTCCACGGGAAACTAGAACAAAACATAACAGAATACAAACTTCATCTTAAACTCCATCATCATATAAAGTAGTTTAGTGACATACAAGTGACATACCATTTAAATGACACTTGATCCTCACTAGTGTAACCTTTGTAGCTCCTTCCTTGAGTTTGAAGAATAGTAATATTGTCTAAGAATCACAAGCCAACAAAGAAGGAAAACAAAGATATATGTATTCTAATGAAGTTTATGTATATTATCAAGGAGTTATACAATAGAAGACGAGATGCTTATATAGGGAAGAAATGAATTAATGTATTAAGTGAATAGAAAGTGGTGATTGCAACCCATGCCTTGATGTTGCAAGGTCCCCTTTCGATGGCTCTTTTCTTCAACACAGACACCTTTGCTCCAATTCCTTGAATGAATAAGATCCACAATCTAACTTGAAGAACTAAAGAAAAATCTCTCAAGCATAATCTGAAGTAGAACTCTCCATACAAATATTAGCCTTTTCAACCTTAGCCTCTTCCATGAGAGATCTCTCTTAATATAGTGTGAAAGAGAGATGGATGAGGAGATTAGGCTGATCCCACCAAATCAGAGAAACAAGTAATATCCAAACCAATCGGAGGCCACCTCATCTTCTAGAAGATTCCCTTCTAGAAAATTCATGAAATTTGACTTTTCTCATGCTTTAAGCATCGTCTCACCCTATGCACAAGTAGCATGCAACGATGTCATAGTCTAGGTTCAGGGAAGAGTGCAACGATCATGCATCGTCGCACCCCATTCATATAGCAGGGTGTGATGACCTTCCTTGACATGGTTTTTGAGAAAGGAAAGCAAATCACTTTTCCCATGGAGAAAGTCTTCTTTTAAAATTTTCAGGGAACATCAACACATGTTTTCAAGTGATCACTGAGGTGACCAAAATAATGTGTAACAATGGGAAGTAGAAGGGACATATCTTGAGTCGGATGCATACACACAACCAATAAAGATGTGGAAGGTAAACATTGGGATGAAAGAGAATCCAAAGTTTGCGGAGATAGATTATTACTAGAGTGACGAGACAGTAGAGAAATTTACATACTTACCGTGTCAACATCACGACCTATTCCCAAATACATTTTCAGAGATGAAGGGGATAGTTGGGGACTTAGGCAAGATGAAGATTCCTTTGAAACCATGTGTTAATCTAGTGTGACAGAGACCTTACAGGCTAAACACGAAGTAAAAATAGAAGTTTAAAGAAAAAATAGACATAATATTGGACGTGGGGATCATTGAAACCATGGTAGAAACAAAGTGGATAAGTCCACTAGTAGTGCAAGACAAGAATACAAGAGGAATCAATATTTTTGTGGATCTAAAGAAGTTGAGTGATGCATGTTTACATGACCCATTTCCAACAATGTTCACAGATGAGGTATTAGAGAACGTAAGAGGGAAAGAGACTTATTCTTTCACAGATGGATTCTCGGGGTACCATTAGATAAAAATTGTGCAGGAATATCGGTAAAAGACTAATTTTGCAACAAAGTGGGGAAGTTATTAGTATAGAGTAATGCCCTTTGGACTGAAGAATGTCCCTGCAGTTTTTTCAAGAGTTGTCATTGTAGCGTTCAATGAATTTATTCATAAGTTTCTTGAAGTGTACTTATATTATTGGACTATATTCATTCTACCAAAGGATCACACATAAGTACTCAAGATAATGTTGTATAGGTGTAGACAGAGTCATATTTCTCTAAATTTGAAGACATATATTTTTTGCGCACCATTTGGAATTGTGTTGGGCCATGTGTTCTACAAGTAGGGATTACTAGTGGATCTAGGAAAGATTGTAGTGATTTTGGATTTAGAACCACTTACATCAATCAAAAAGTTAATGGAAACTCTAGGTCACATAGGATATTACAAGAATTTTATCAAAGGCTATGCACAAATCACAACACCTATGGAAAATTTGTTGAAGAAGGAAGTGAAGTTCCAATGGAACGAGGACTGTCATAAGGGTTTGGACACCTTAAAGAAAAAAATAGTGACTGCATCGATTTTAATCTTTCCAGATTGGAACAATAAGTTCCATGTTCATGTAGATGTGTCATCCATAGCTTTAGGCATAGTACTATATCAACTAGGGGAAGGAGACATAGATCACCCAATTGATTTTGCAAGTAGGAAGTTGTCTGTAGAATAAAATAATTATACTACAACAGAATGAGAAGGATTGGAAATGATATATGCACTACAAAAGTTCATACATTGTTTATTGGGATCTCACTTTAAGATGTATACATACCATTATGCACTAAAATACTTAGTGAATAAGCCAGTGTTGGGGGGGAGAATATGCAAATGGCTATTGTTGTTTCAAGAATATGATTTTGAGATTGTGGTGAAACCAGGGAAGTTGAATGCAAGACCAAATCATCTATCATGCATACTCTCAGGAGAAGATGCAGGGAATTTAGATGAAATATTACCAGATGCACAACTGTTTGTAGTTAAAATGGTGGATGACTACTTCTCAGACATCGTTCAGTTTTTAAGTACAGGAATGGCCCCATCAGACATGACAGTTGCGCAGAAGAAACAACTGGTAGTTAAAGCAGCAGACTATCAGCTCATTGCAAGAAATTTATATAAGTTAGGTGACCATTAAGGGAATTAAAGCACGAAAATGACAGTTAAAAAACCATAAATCACAATACATATTGGAGATGCGTAGTCATAAATAGCAGGAATCGCCAAAGATAAGGATAGACTGAAATATCCAAGGAAAAATCCGGTGAAGGATTGGCATTGATGCCACAGTAAGGAAAGTATTAATGGTTTATTATGATTGGATTCAACATTTCCAGTGGTCATGAAATAAAGTATACAGTTGTCGAAGGGTGATAAAAGCGCCAAAGGGGCCGACGGAGAAGGTTATTTGCAATTAATCAGAGTTATGAGAATACAGAGAGAACCAAAGTGAACCAGAGCTGACTTAGAGCTAAACTATAGTCACACCAAAAACAACATAGAAAAAGTTAATAAACCTGTCACACGAAACAATGGCCCCACTGAAAGTTGGAAAACCATCAACAACATTATGAAAGTAATCAAAACGACCACCAGTTGCACCAGGGATCAAGGAAACACCTGGAGCTTCAACTTCACAAGAAAATTTTCATAGGGACTATATACCACTGCAAAACTACAACGCACCTCAAGTAAAACTACCTGCAAGTGGAAAATACCCACTGGTCACACCACCCATCCCACCTAGTGTAAGTATTGAAGGGGACATGTTAGGAAAGATTGTTGCCCTAAAGTTCATAGATCACGATATCATGGATGAGAAGAAGTTTTCCGAGCTAGCAAGGGAAAATTATTTGTGTGCCAAGAGTGTACTAGGCACATGAAAAATACTGATTGAAACACATATGTGCACAACAGGACTTGAAAAGTTGGGGATATTGTACCAATTGGAGAGTCCCCACTTTGGGAAAAGCATGGAAATCAATGATTGTGTCAATTTACTACTTAGTTTTGTCAATGGAGGAACGTTGTGGATTGACCCACCGAAATTGATTGATACTGAATTAATTGCATGAATCACAAGGTTACCAAAAGCAAGAGAGGGCCAGGCCACATTGATCAACAACAAAGCAAGGGAGAAATCACAATCATAAGACATGAAGGAGAAGTTTGATACCTTTAGGGGAAAAAGGGGGCTGGATGTCGTGAACATCAACGATGACAATGTTTGATTTTCAATGTAGGTATTGGCCTGCAAATTATTGAGGAAGTGTTGCAAGGACAAAGTACTAGCCACGATAATCGCATCTACATAAAAATGCTCAGAGGGGGTCCAAATGAATTGGGCCACATTCTTGGTGAATCAGTTTTGAAATACTGTGTAGAGGCCCAAGAGAAAGGCATGGAGTTTCATTATGCATGTCTTCTTATTTTGATTGCACTGGTAGGATGGCCATAACCGGGTTATTACCAATGTATGAGAACAACTGAAAGAGGTAATGTAGTTGCGTGGTATGCCAACTTATGGAATACACCAAACAAAATGAGACAAGAAGACAACAATGTTACATTTTATTTATACTTTGAATTAATCAGGTACATCATAGAACATACACCGTGCATCACAATTGATATAGTATAAACTTATCAGGATATTGTGTGCTTCAAAGTAGGGATGAACCATATGTATATTCAAGAAAAAAGGGACCCTATGCACCAGTGGATGCCTACTAACTACAAATTAACATCATAGGATGTATGTCTAATCTCTAATGATTGAGAAGATGAGTGGAAACTCCTAAAATAACAAATGGGCCACCCAGAAGAGGAAGAAGAATAGGACAGGGATGAAGAAGAATTGGACAAGGGGCAGGGGAATGACCAGAACAATGGTACAGGAAATACACCAGGACCATTAGTAGGAATAAAATGAAAATACAATGGGAAGGAGCCAATAGGAAGTGTGTGCAAGAAGATGAAAGAGCACAAGATACCCCCATCCATAATCTAACCAATGACAATGGACCGAATCGGGTACCAAGTAAGGGATGCCACAGAGGAGGCCATTGAGGAAGCAACAAAGAAACAGGAAGAATTGCATTAACAAGTATAGGCACACTTAGCACAAGTGAAGCATCTCTTAGAAGAAACGAGATTAACACCATAATGCAGATTGGGGGAAGGATTGTCCACAAGTCTGGTTGGAGAAGCACAAAATTCCAATCCACCTCTGACCGAGCTCGCAGCTGGGTGGAGAATGTTACAAATCGAGATAGACATAGTCGAGCTCCCAAAACCTGAACTGTAAGAATAGATGAAAACACTAATCCACCTAAACATATTGGTGTCATAGATGCCTATACACATACTATAGAGCTTGCAAGTAGGTAATTTTCATGAAATTAGGCTTCGTTTAGATGAAGCAAACTAGGAAATGACAAAATTGTTGAATGAAAGGGCTCAATTGCAACAACCATATGCAACTTCTCTACATGAAAAGAGTGAAATTGAAGGGAAAGTGGAAGGAGAAAAGGAGGAAAACAATTAAGTTGAGGAAAAGGACAAGAAATATTTAAAAGAGAAGGATGAAGTCGAGATAATGGAAAGGAAGACACAAGCAGTCATCCAAAAGTTGTATAAGGAAATTCCAGAAGTATTGATAGTAGTAGAGGCCAATATGGAAGAGAAGGTCTTGAAATTTGGTGAAGTCATCAAAGAATTCTGCATGAGGATTGAGGACCTACATTTGTATAGTACATCGGAACACCATCGAAGGAAAGAGAAGGAATAGAGAGAACAATGATGACATCCATAGAAAACATCAAGAATTTGGAGGAAGAATGCGTAAAGCTCTGCGAAGAAAGTGTGAAAATCTGGACAAACCTGGTAGAGGATCCAGAAATGAAGGCCATGTAAGAAAAATTAAAGGATGCACAGGAAAATGTGCAGAAAACATCAAAGAGAATAAACACACGTCCATCAGTTGAACAAATGATGACCATTTTGGCACAAATACAGTCACATGTGAAAGTTTAAAAGATCCTAGATCAGTAGAAGATCCTTCAGTATCACTTAGGACCACTGCAAGAAGAAGCACTAAAGGTCATAGGAGAACTGGAAACTACATAGGGAAAGGTGAAGCAAGAAGTGCATAAAAAAGAACAAAATCCTACATCCTTGACTTCATAGGGTGTAGAATAAATTGTGGAAACAGATGCAAAAATAATAAAGGAAGTTTTGGCAGCTAAGGATGCCTCCCAAAAGTTCATCCAAGCATGGAGGAGGGTGCAACGGGCTTAAGTGGCTTGAGATGAGCCACGGGTGAGTGTTGGGGGGATGTTGGACAAGCATTGTAGAAATAGTCTTCATGAAAATCCTAAGTATGGAAGATGTGCACAGCAGGAGAAGAATAAAGACAAGGTAGTCTAGGGAGTGTGTAGTTAAGTCAAATTCAGGAGTACAGTGTGCCACAAGAACATACTTAGCAAAAGAATAAAATAGAAGGATAAAGCAAAGGAATAAAGTAGAGAATAAAGCAAGAGAAGAAAGTGGTCAAAAAGGAAGGAAAACATTCTGGCATGCTAAAAATTGCAAGACATGTAAAAGCAAAAAGACCAATTGTCGAGAAGGAAAAAGCAACATGTAGGTGAAAAAGTAGGTAAAGAATCCCAAACAACAAACCGAATTGAGTTGTCATGAATTGTAATAGGGTTTTGGGATGAGAAAAGTAGTGTTTTAAGCCCTAGAATTCATGTATAAATATGTAATGGGTTGGGGAGATAGGGGTTCTCTTGTTCTCTGGTTCTCTCTTGTGTGGTTTTGCTCTCTAGATGCACTGTTGAGACTTCCAATCTTTCAATATTTCTTGTTTTGTGAGAAGAGTGATAAAGTAGGTTTGGAAGGAAAGAGTTTATGTCTAAATATTAAGGAGATATTGCACAGAGAGAGAGAGGCTTGCACTATAGAGCGACTAGGATAGATGAAGGAAAAGATAGCATGATGTATCTTTGTAAGCGCAGTGTGCAAACCTGAGACAAGTGTAGAAAGAATAATAAAGAATCCAGTCATTGTGGATGTAGTCCAAATTTGGGTGAACCACATTAACTATTTTGTTGCTTGTCTTTTATGTGATGGATCATGAATATTCTCTTTATGCATGTTAGATTAGATCTATTCCTTACATGATAGTTGTGAAATTGTTATGAATGTTACAGTACTTGGTTTATGTTGCAATATGAATTATAATCATAATACACAATTGAATTCACTAAGTAACCTAAGGAGAGAAAATGAAGAATACGCACATAGAACAGATAAGTAAGAATGAAAAGGATGATCACCTCCCATTCCCTCACTATTGAAGAAAATCGATTCCTATAGCCCCAATAGATTCCTCAGGTGAGACTTCACTTGCATTAAGGTGATGTGGAAAGGGTCGGTGTCTGAAGGTTTTTGTTGGTCAAGATAAATCGAACCTAGGGTCTTACAACTGCACACCTGCCAACATCATTGTACCACCATTAGCAATGAGAGTTTGAAAATTAGAAATTGGTCTAACAAAGTAATTGACCTCCTCAATGACCCAATGATGAATAAAATTATGGGTGCTACCTCTATCAATCAACACCATGATCAACCTATGTTT
>JZKD02S2181752.1:27207-37747 GCA_000966675.3 Picea glauca
TGTTCAGGTTCCAGCTCCTCAATTGTATCTTCAGTAGTCATTTTCTCTTCCCTGTGGGATTGGAAAACCTCATCAAGATCTTTCCCCTTAGCATTTTGTTGATCAATGATTTGTTCCCCTTCTTCTTGGAAATTAACAGTAAAGGTTTCAAGGGTAACTAATCTTTCCAAACTAAGAGTGTCTAGGGTTACCTTTGGGGTCATCAACTTTGGTTCCCAGACAGAAGATGTGTTTTCTCTTGGACAAAGAGATATTCTCCTCGATTTGCATGGCCATGTAATAGGCATCATAGATTGTTTTTGGCCCCTTTTTATTTAGGAGAAACCCTAAATGCACTAAGAGTGTATTGGCATAAAGATACACGAGGTACTTGTCTACAGGATAATGGCTTCTAGGTATCTGATATAGCAATCTCCCAAACCTACCATCGAAATCCCTGACAGTCTCATTCTCAGTTTGTTTTACATATTCGAGTCTTTTTAGTAACATTTGGATATCTTCTCATTTCATACCCCATTTTTTTAGAAAGGTTTCTTCTAACTGGTCCATAGATGTGATGCCAGCAACAGGCAGATTATCATACCATTTCCTAGCATTTCCATGAAGAGTGGCAGAGAAAAGTTTCATTTCCAAATCTTCAGCATCATCACTGATAGGATGGAGTTGAAAGAAAGCCAAAAAATCACCAATATGATAGTTGGCTCTTTCCCCATCACGACCAGTGAATCTAGGGAGCCATTTTTCGTACTTCGGGGGCATTTGTCGAGGGTATCCCGGGAGTTTACTCATGTCTAAAGGTTTGAAGTTTCCCAGGTCCCATTGAGAAGTCATGGTTGGCTTCATCATTAGTGGAGTTGCCAGACAATTTTCTTGAAATTATCAAAGGAATGAGGGAATCACCCTCAGTGGAGTCGTCAGGTAAGCTTGTAAAGATAGTAAGGTAAAAGACGGATGAAAGGAAGGCAAATTGGCGTAACTAAGACTATCCCACCACTGTCACCTCAATGGGATAGCTCTTTTTGCTTAGGGAGGTAAGGCCCGAGGGAGACATCCCCGGTGACCTGGGGTTTTGAGAAGGCAAGGGCTTAAAAGGCTAAGTGATAATATCCCCCCTCACAAGTCACCATGGATCAGAAAGTCCTGGCTAATCAGCCAATAAAGATAGTAATAACCAAGAAAGTGTACCTGCCCGAGACAAAGCAACAAGGAAACTATATGTGTGCAAGAAAACTTGTTGGTTAGTACTTCATATAATCAAAGACTTTTTGATAATAAGCAATTGATGAACAATATTGATGAAGTAAGTCAATGTTTATACAATAGCAATGATTACACAATGTCACTTCTCAATAAATGCTAATGAAGCTTCACAGCAAGCAAATGGCAATTTATCATCAATGTAACAATGTTAGAAGCAACGCTTTAGCCATTCATTCAATTGCTTCAAAGATAAATAAATGTTGCATAAAGATGATTATAGCATGAATAGATGATGGCAACAATAAGGTTAGTGATTGTTACTCTAAGCTAGGGTTAGAAAGATTAGTAATTGTTCAAAGTATTTGGATGTGTGTATGTTCAAGGTACTCATCACAAGAAGTCTTAGATCAGTGCGTCATTAGGGCAAATGGAGTCAAAACGCTGCAAATGTTGAAGGGTCGTGTTGATAGTGGTATGGCTAAAGACGAGAGGGTTAAATGTTGAGGTGTTGCTAAGGAAAGACCTCAACAATGAAACCATAGGGTAGAAAGGCTCACTAAGGTGTAGAAACCCTAAGCCTTAGTGCTTTCTCCTCCTTCTTTAGCCCATTGGCAAGATGAAAACAGCTAGCTTGAGAAAAAATTGATAGGGCTAAAGACAAGAGAGTTTGAAGATGAAGTGTTGCTAAGGCAAGGCTTCATCTATCAAACCCTAATGGAAAACGGCTCACCAAGGTGTAGAAACCCTATGCCTTGATGCGTTTTCCTCCTTCTTAGCTCAATAAAAAGTACAAAACGGCTAGGCTAAAAGAGTAGAGGTAGAGTATTGCTATGGCAAGGCTCTATCTAACTTCAACAAATCAAATGGTTCTTAATCTTAGTAGGGACATGAGACAAGGACACCAACATGTGCTTGTCACCTAGGGTTTAATCCAGCAATTATAGTAACAAAATGCAAGTAAACAATACCATAACCATTCAATAAAGAAGTGTTGTAGAAATTCCACTTACATTTAACCAAAAATTCATATAGCCATACCCTAGTTGAAAACCTTCCACCAAGACAAATGTCAAAAATCACCAAAAAGAAGCCTCCTTCAACAAGTGCGCCACAATTTCAGCCAATAACCCTAAGAGGGCTAAAAATTTCAGACCTCACCAAGTGGTGAGTGAAAGATGATGTCCAAAATGAGAGTTTTAACTCTCAATTTATACAGTAGCAATGACCTCAATTAAAAATTAGGTCACCAAAATGCCGACAAGGCCAAAATACCAAATAATATAGTTTTATGTTAAAATGTCATAATGAAACCCTAATCAAGCAAATAATGAGGACGTCATGCCCCTTTAGGGTGACATTAGCCCTTTCTAGGGAAAATGTGGCCTCCTGGAGCAAAACGTTAGCCCTTCTTGGGCCTCTGGAAGCTGCCACAACTGCCTCCCAAAACTCCCATATTGTTGGATGACGTCATAGGAGGTCATAGGTGACGTCATGGGCCTCCCAAGGCCAACGTCTCAATGGAGAGGGCACAACCCCCCTGGGTACAAGTCTGCTCAGCTACCTCTGGTGGCGATGGCTTACCATCTCCCATACTCTGGGTTGCTTGAATGTGATGAGCCTTGTTTGACCTGTAGTTGTAAAGGTGAATGAGGGGGGTTGTTGGGCTGCCATCTGTGGGCATGCTAATCATCATCATGGTCAGGATCATGTTCTCCATTGCGGGCCACGAGACATGATCTCCTCTGGTTACCCCTAGGCATTGGGGAGTAACCAGACATCTTGCTCCTTGTTGTCATTTAATTGTTTCTTCAAAGACAGGTTCTCCTCCTCATTTTTTGTGACCTTGTTTGTGAGTTCCCCAACCTTTATCCGTAATGCAAGGTTGGATAATTCCATGCACTCTAGTCTCAAAATTAGACCTTTAATAATCCAATTGCTTCCCCCCTCTCCAAAATCCTATGTATCTGAGTTTGCAATCCCTATGATGACCTTAATGTTGGTGTCTTCCCCCACAAATGGGTCTCTTGCCTCTTCTCTTGGGCCGGCTGCTGATGAATCTGCGCTCTTTAACAGAGGGGAGGGCTGAATGATTTGTATTGGGGTCATTACGATAGGTTGGAGTGGTGAATCGCCTAGAGTGATATTGGATCGTTTATTAATAAAGTGGTTAGAGAAAATTAGGTAGACCAACTGCCAATCAGAGAGATAAGAGGTGATCACCTTTATTGTAATAAACTAACTCTATTAATAATAAGATTTATATTATATATTCCATATGTTTGTGTATTCATTTTTCTTACATTCTCTAAGCACTCCTTATTGCTGTTGTCAAGAGTTGGTCTTCATGCACATTAATATAATTTCAAATAATTTCTCTAGTTTCTTAAGTGGCACTGCAGCTTTTTTAGACATTCAAAATTAGGTTTTTGGCATGATAATCCCCACTTTTTAAGTCACTTCAGTTTTGAATAGCAACTGCTTCACTAACCACAGTAAGAATTGGTGTTTTACTTTAGGATCTCAAATTCATAATTGTAACAAGTTTAACAACCTGCAATTCAATAGAAGCAAAGTAACCAACCAATAGGATGAAAATCTCTAGGGAGGAGACAGGACAGAATATCAAGGAAGACTATTTTCATACATACTTATTACATCTCAATTTTCTCTCCTAAGTTCTTTCACCTTTCCTTTCCACCCAATCATTTCTTTTTTTACTTTCCCAATTCCCAAATCAACCAATTCTGTCTTGACACAGATCCACAAAACAAGTAAGCTTCCCTTTAATTATTTTGGTACTTGTCTATAAAGCCAAGTATAGCAAACAAACCTGCCCTCCATATTGACTCCTCCCATAATAGCCTCCTGCAATAGGCAAAGGGAAAAATTAGCCCTCTGTAGTAGCGTGGACTTTATAAGGCATTGCTCCGAGATAAAAAAAAATGCAAACTCCATTATAGAAGACATGAAGACATTTACAATCACAGAAGAGTGTATATGACGTCCATATTTATGTGGAAGGACCAAACAACCCAGTCAATCCAGGACTCAATAGGCATGAAAGACCAAAGGGCATACTTGCAACTAAAGAGATCTAAGCATCAATCAAGGAAAACTGATGTCAATATTTCTCATCTTCTTGAATGCCAAAATGCAAGAAGAATTGAAAAACACTCGAGAGATTTTGCCAATGTTTACAGCAGATGGAGATAACAGTCAAAGAAATTATTATACCTCCATCAGGTCAACAAAATGTTAGTGACAGATAAAACTTCTCTTCTTCATATTTTGCAAAAAAATGGATGATTGAAAGGAAGCCATGCCATTGCAAAGTCACAGTAATCTACTTCTTTCAATCCAGCTGACAGTATATATTGGATCTCAATGGCTTTGGATTCCTGAACCTAGAAGATATGCATCAGACCAAGCCCATACATGCATCAATAACACAACTGATAAGGAGATGGAAAGAACATATGCTTATAGTAATTAAAGCGGTTATGCAGTTGGAAATTACATAAGCTACAATATAATAACAGAATGTATAGGGTGATCTCCAATTTATATATGAAAGCAAACAAGAGAAGATATAATTTATTGTTCTTTCAAAGCCCAACACAATCAACATTTCACACAACTATTAATTCTACAGTCATATATTAGGACATATGTCATGTATATCAGTCAGTCATGTATAAATATACAAAATTGAGACTGTAGAAACATTAATTTGTCAATAAAAAGGATCAATCAACCTTAATAAGGATTAACAATGAGTTAATTATGCTCAAGCAGGCTTTAAATAGTCCCAACTAGCATAGATCCATATTAACGTGTATCTATTAAGCACCAAGAAGGATTTGAAAAATTTGAGGTGCAAACCTCAATGTTTTTGCACCCTCAAATACTATTTAGTATTTAATAAACACTGAGCCTTGCACCTCACTTTTTGTTATACCACTTGCCATGTAATAGATCCAAGGATAAGATGGATTTTTGCTAGATTATTTATAGTTGTTGTTTAAAGTAAGATAAAAATATGTCGGATTACTTTTACATTATGATTTATTAGTGTTACACATACATAAACACTGCACATGCATGAAGATCTCCCCCACACTAGGTTCTAGAGCACCTTGCTCCTCTCAGTGTAATTAAGCTTCAATAGGGATTAAATACTATTAAATAACCCTAAAATATGATTAATTATATATTTAGAATACACTTATTTAAAGGAAATAAACTCTAAAATATGTGTCTAGATGAATGATATCCTTATTATAGGCTATATGAAGCCCATTTGAGCATGCAAAAGAAACCATTCTTCTATGAACTTATATTTCCATCCTAGAAAAGAATCCACTCTTTCTAGCGGGTTGTTGGTTTAACCCAACATATCCTTTAGTTTGTAGGAGCCCTCCACTGCATTAGCACCAATGTTGTGACTAGGTTTAGTTTTTCTTGTTCTCCATTTTGGCTTGTAATGACTATATGTGCCTAACGAAATTGTTGTGCTTGAAGAATGCAAATAGTTCATTACCTTATGGGCTATAAAAAGGGGTCATAAGTTAAATCATGACTATAAGGTTATCATTATGGTCTTCATTAGAAAGTATGCTCTCAAGTTGGCCTCTAAACTCCCAATACAATGGCCTTTTGGCCCCTTTCCTCCCATGCCATGTGCAACAAGGGATTGACTCGCCTCTAATATTCCTTATGAGTGGTGTTACCTCTCCAGAAGGTACCCTACATTTTTCATCTGGTTACACCTTTGTAAGTCCAAGAATGCAAGTCAAAGCTTTGTGGGCCGTGTGGAAGATTGTGTATTATGGACTCTTAGACTTGTTAGTCGGCCATGATTAGTCTTTCTAGATTTCATTCTCACTTCCCTTCGACTTGGATAGGATTGAGGTACTTGAGGTGAACTTATTAAGAGTCAAGACACATGGTTTCATAGAGCTATCTTTCTATTGTAGGGGTGATCGCACATTGTAGGGCTTGTCCGCCCATGGTCGTGTGCACTTATGTCATTACCCACACGGTCATTGTCTTATAGAGTCTGTATGCATTCCTTGGCCATGGTGCATTTGTCATTTTTAGTTCTCAACATGGCAGTCTCACAAAATTTCATCATCTCACATTTTTCAAGGCATATCACAAATCTCGATGCACAAGACCCCAAGGCCGAAAATGCAATAGTGGTGGCACAAATTTCTTTTATGACCTATCAAAGGATTAATGAGGAAGAAAATGATGTCTGAATACCACTGATGTTGTTCTAACCTCTGAAGTTTTGCGGACATGACTGGACTTGGCTGACTTTTCTGACATACTTGTTACCCACATTTTGTGGGTAACTAAGGCGATTATGTCTTGAGGCCCTCATGTTGCGGATATGGAGTATCGAGAGACTACATGACTAGCAGTATCCTTTTGCATAGATAGAGACCCTTCTCACCACCACAGAGGTCGTAGATTTTCAGATGGCATCCACCACACCAACTGGCTTCCGGAAGGCAGTGGGCCTTGCTCCATGACGTACAAGTCAATATTATGGTGAGCATCATTTCAATATTTGAGGCATTTAAGTATGTTGTATCTTAGATTGGTTTAGATTTCATGATATATGCTTCGACATTATGCCTTTTTCCTTGCTTCACCTTGGTGGTTGACATCGTGCCCTAGTAAGTGGTCTTTCTTGGGGATGGGTTTGCTACTAGGAACTCCCTTGAAGAGCCATCGTACGAGCCAGCCTTCTCATTTCCACTAGGTATTTGTGGGTGACACTGTCATTATCTGGACACCACGCCAAGGCAGTGGCCTTCAACTTGTCCTTAAATTTATGAAAGAAATAAAGAATGGCAAAATAATGGGCTTGGAAAAAGTGCATTGCAAACGAAGGTACCACACACCCTCTACAATGGCACCCATGAATGAGACACTGCGACCCCTTCTATGAAATGAACCCCATGTCCATTGACTCTTCACCCACTTTACATGGCTTAGAGAGGGATCTCTTGGAAACTCTCCTTGACCTACGGCAAGATCTACCCAATAGGACACCTCGTCAACCCTCCCATATTCAAACTTGACAAGTCGCATAATGTCTTTGAGCACTTAATTGTTTGACATAGTGATCTTTCATGCACATGCTTTAGGGGCTCATTCATTGATTGGATTCACTTATCATGATGTTATGACTTGAGATCCTTGGAGGGCGTGCTTATTGTTCTTTGCAGGACCTAGTTGGTGTATAGTTTTGGAAGAACAAGGCTAGCTTGGGCTTCCATGGGGCTTGAAGCCCACAGGTGGATGCCAAGGGCCTGCATGCCAAACGAGAGAGATCAAGCTTTGAAAGCCTAGAAGATGACTTTAAAGACATAATCTAGCCCCCACATGCCAAATGTTTTTCCTAGGGGAGGCAAAACATCACTTTTAAAGGCATGGCGTCACCTAGGGGGGTTAGGGTTTGGTGGTGAGTTGACATGTATCGGCACAAGGACGTTTTGAGGGGCTTGAGGCTTTGACCATGAAGGAAGCTATTTGGATGCTTGACATGTGGCTTTGGGAAGCCTTTCTACACTCCTCCATCACTGACCTTCTCCTAGTGCCAAAACATCCCCTAAAAGGGTGTCGTCCTTATAACTAGGGCTTTTTCTTTGTGCAAAAGTGAAATTAAAATGAATTGTTTAATATTACTTTGTAAAAAGGGCAATATTAGGGTTGTTGACCCCTAGTCTTGTGTTTTGCCCTTAATTATGTGGACAAACTATGTTAGTGACATTTTGTATAAATAAGAGATCATAAGATCTCATTTTATCATAACTCTCTTTCTTGTGAGAGGCTCTTGGACTGAAATTTTTGCTCTCTTTGGCTATCTTTCTCTCTTGTGCTTTAGTTTATGGCTATGTCTTGGTTATTGGTTGATGGAGATGATGCGCTAGCCTTGGAAGGCTTTTCTCTAGCTTTTACGGTGGTTTGTCTTAGCTTTTTTCCTTGAATTGGTAAGGTTTCTACATTGTTGCTATCATTTATTTTTCAAGTCAAGGTTATTTGCTAGAGCTAGGTGGGAAGTATAAGGGCATACACCCACACCTTAGTCTCCATCACTTTATGCTTACATGTTATCAGTTTAACAAGGGTTTGCTAAGAGAAGTATAAGGGCATACACCCTCTTAGCCTAAACCCTAGCTAGAGATACTTGCCTTGGTGAGTAAGAGGATTTACACCCCCAAGAAGGTAGTACCTCTAGTTCTTTCTTTGCTTGACTCCATTAACACATTTTTTAAAGGCACTAGTCATTTACTTATTGCATTGGAGAAATAAAATGTTGCCTTGGTAAACGTGAAATTTTCAAGTTTTAAAGTTGTCTCTTTTGGAAAGTGTTCCTTGAGCCTTTGGCTCCCTTGTCTTATTGAGGCATCCCCTTTCAACCACAATTTCTTGCTGTTGTAGTAAAACTAACCTACAACCATTAGGGTTGTTCTAACCCTAGCCTACTAACCCTTTTTGCTCCTAAACTAACCCTAGACTAGGCCCAAAAATCTGCCCTCACCCACTACTAACCTAGGCACACCTTTTGAGCTAATTACGAGTGATTTTTGTTAGATAAACTTTCTGATATAGGGCTTGGTTTGCTACAGCCATAAGGCTGATAACTTCACTGCAGAAACCCTAAGATAAAGCCACTCTTAACTTGTGCTTTCACCGCCAAATTTTGCTAAAATTTTACTAACTTGTTTTACAAGGTTTAAGGCATTTTCATCTCTTTTTCTCATTTTGGTTGTCACTCTCATTTATTGGGGAACCTTAGTTTATCGAATTGAAGGACTAAGTAGTTTGGGAGGAAAGGGCACGATAGTTGCTTTTCTTTGTACAACAGGATTATTAATTACTCGTTGGCTTTATTCGAGACATTTACCGTTGAGTAATTTGTATGAATCATTCATGTTCCTTTCCTGGAGTTCATNAAGTTGTTAAGTTTCTTTATCATTACCTACTTGTTTCAAGCATTATCTCACTTGACTTTAAGCAAACTTTTAAGCAGCTATAATACTTCTTTCTTGCTGATATATACTGTTATCTATTGCTGCAAATTAGGGACAGCAAGCTTAACCTGCTTGTCCATTTGATTATATTGCAACGTATGCTTGTTTCTCATGTCTCGGGCAGGTATAATCATCCGACAAAGCACTATACTTTTGGAGCAGCTTTCCTTGATCTACAATTCATCTTCCTTCCCCTCCTCTTCCACTTAGTTTTCTGGCCTCTAGGGGCATTTCCATCTTCCTTCCAGTTCTCTTAACATTTCCCCTAGGTGTTAGAAAGTAATGGATGTGCTCGTTTAACCATAGACAATATAGCAATATTGCCACCCAACCATAGGCCAAAGCCACCCCTGAGCACCTTAACCTTGACAGAGAATGATTCCGGAAGCAAGCCAATAGCCAACCAAGGCTAATGCATAAAGATAACCAAGATTGATCAAAAAGTCCAACCATAACCAACAGAAAGTCTGAGCCTAAACCAGGAAACCAGATTGAGGCAGGTGTCGGCTGCAGTTGCTCCCCAGACTTGCGCACTAGCACAGTTCCTGCAGTGCGCACTTCTTCCCAGCTGCAATTCTGAGCAGTGTGTATAAAATGAGGTCTGGCTACTTCTATTTATACTATTTCCTGAGTTGTTTGGGCCGACTTCTCATTCTGAAGACTAAACACTTAATATTAATTATTTCCTTGAGTCGACTTGCCTTCTAGGGTTATGTTCAATGCTTTAGGGTTACTTCTTGCTTCCCAGAATATTTTATTCTCGTCAAGCTTACATGTGGAGGTAAATTCCTCCCGCAGCTACCATAATATCAACACTCCCCTCTAGCTAGGGAGGTATTGAAGGCAATGGTCTTGAGCGCAAACATACCATTCAACCGATAGCATTATCATAGTCGTATAGACTATCTCATGATTAGAACACGAGCACCATCATCACTATTAGTGTCATTTGACAACATCAACTACATCATCTCTCGAAACCATACTCCATCTGAGTAATCAGACATGATGCTGAATAAGTCACTCACTCCAAGGAGTGATACAAAAACCATTCTTCTAATTCGGGCATATGTCCTAGAAGAATAAATGTCTTGGACCATTTTCCATCTGGAGAATCTCTGTCCATTGGTACACTGATCATCCATCTAGTTGATAATCATTTTCAACACTACTGATGGTCTACAAGGCAATCAGAACAATGTCATTCAATAGAACACAATTGTGTCTATCCATAGTAGTACACAACTACAATCCAGTGGTACACTACCACACCAAGTAGCACACAGCTACTT
>JZKD02S2181774.1:85539-115003 GCA_000966675.3 Picea glauca
AAAATTAGATAAAAACAATGAAAATGAAAACAAATTATACCCAATGAAAGTAGATTCAATTTTAAAAATGTTGGTATCAATTCTCAAACTAAATTCTAAGTATTTGTAGGAGTCTTCTACCTCCAAAGATGAAGTAAGATGGAGAGAATTTGCAGTTTCCTACAAACAGTCCCATTTTTAAGATTTCGACAGAAATATTCTTTCGACTGAAACCTAGTTTTTAACGGAATCCGTTAAAAATAAACGTTTCAGCCGAAATATGCTTACCACAGGAAAATAATTCATCCAAAAAACATTGTACACAAATTTCGAGGGCATCATTAAATTTGACGTGAAAATTTTCGGCCGAAAAAATTCCTAGCAACATTTTTTCGACCGAAAAATTGCTGCTAGAAATTTTGGAGACCCAATTGTCACGAAAGTGTTACCTAGATTCATGATTTTACCCTATGTCATTGTACAAATGATGACTTGGAAATGATTACATGGACTAATACGATTACATGGAAGCATGACAGGTAATGATGACATGGAAAAATAGAGTACAGATGGTGATGTGGCAATGTATGGTTGGAAATGTGGCAGGCCGATGTGGTAGGTGGTGTGGACGATGACGTGGATATTGTACGACCATAAAAAATGGATGTAGTTCACATTAAGGAATTCAATGGTCAGGATACATCCTCTCTCATGATTGATGTCTAGGATTCATTCTTTAGGTTCATGGTTCATCAGCATCGGCTAAAACAAGTTGTTCTTATTAAGGACTCAGTCAATTTCACTGATGCGTGATGGGCGTGATGGCTTCATCGACGATTGACGAAATATGTTTGTTGTTTTGAATTGACACACAATCCTTTTGAAATCAAGGGCTTCATATACACTTTCAAAATTCCTTCATCGGGATCAAGAGTTTGGTAAATTTCTATTCTTGTTCTTTCACCCCAAACCCCTGATGAGTTCATCAACACTCTTTAGAGAAAGTTGTGATTTTTCTCTTTTTTAAATTTTTTCTTTTGTTTTCCTTTCCTGATGCAAAACATGAGATTTTTTGGATTTTCTTGATATTTTAAATGCAAATAATAAAAAGGGAAAAAATGCATAAGCTTAACAAAGGAAAAATATGAAACCTATGTAAAGCCAAAAGAGAAAGGTATATAATGGTTAAAAGAAAAGTGGTACCCAAAAATTAAAAAATTTTAAGGGTGTGTTGATGATTCAACACTCCTCTTGCCTAGCCCTTGTCCATCGTAGCCCATTTTCTTTAGGAGTTTAGAGCCAATACCCCTAGTATGCTTCTCAAATTCACCAAGTTGTTCTTGAGAGATGTTTATGGAAGGTGAGCTTACCAAGGTGGCCTTATTTATGGTTCTAGCATCTATAGTGGTAATGGAAGGTTGTATTGTTTCTAAGTGCTCTTGGACAACTACTTGAATCCTTTTCAAGGCCTTCTCCTTCTCTACCAACTCTAGTTGCAGTTGCATCATGATCTGTGTGAACCTATCCTTTTGACATTTATCCATTTGAATGACCTTCTCACCAACGTATATAAGCAATGCCTTGTGCTTGTCCCAATCTGTCCTGAATGCAATGAGGGAGGCTTGGTCTTCTTTAAATTTCCTCTTGAGAAATGGAAACAATTTGGTAGAAGTCTCCATGTGCTTCTCCATATATGCCATCCTCAAGTTAAACATATTAACCTACACCTTCAAGCTCTCATTCTCTTCTCAAAGCTCAACATTGTTGGTCCTTAAGTCTTCCAACTTATCTTTGTTTGCTTTTCCCATGTTGCATTTCACAATATTGTGTTCACAGTTATAGAAGTAGTGTCTCATTCAAGAATGCAACCTCTATGATACCATCTGATCGATAATCGATGGGCTCATATCCCATTCGCTTCACCAACATGGACCCTTTGTGATATTTAATTTCTAAACTTTATCTCAATTTGTATAGTGCCCTGCATAATGACCTTAATACTTCTTTGGAGGATGAAAGACCATTTCTCTGTGTAATCTCTACTCCAAATGATTAATTGGCTCCCTCTTTGTGTAACCTACATACAAGTAGCCACATAACAATTCTATGGAAAATCATCTTTGGTCCTCAATGTGAGAGTTTCTGATGGCATCACATGCAATGGTTATATGCTCCAAAAATCAACTACATAATTATTTTTCTCTATGTGGTAGTCCTCGAGGAATCTTCACTCATGGTAGAGTCCTTAAGGACTCTTGAGTCATGGTAGTCTCCAAGAACTCTTTACTCAACCTCAAGATGATGTGAATGTAGATATGTGCTCACTAGTGAATGGTGAATTGTTACACATCACCTCACCAACCTAAATGACATTTAGAAACTAGGGATGTTACATGCAGAACGTTAAGTCACCTAATGGATTGATACAATAGGATACAGGCTTCCACATCTTCTAAACCTTGGAAAATGGATGTATGCGCTTCCATTTTGTAGATATGAACATGATGGCACATAAATGGGCAAGAAGCCCACACCTTGGGAACTGCACCCCACACATTATTCAACAATTGATGGATAACGTTGCACTCGGTTATGATTGGAAACTAATCAGTTAGGTGGTGAACAATCACTCCACCCTAGACGATGCCCCTCTCACCATAACATTGTTCTCTTGATGATGATCTCATGTGTTGGGGC
Source organism: Picea glauca (assembly GCA_000966675.3). Lineage (NCBI taxonomy): Eukaryota > Viridiplantae > Streptophyta > Pinopsida > Pinales > Pinaceae > Picea > Picea glauca. The sequence goes on from JZKD02S2181774.1 coordinate 88,216, forward strand.
TTGTTTACCACTTGGACACCATTTAATGGCTGGAGATTTGACATGTCACTTGACGATGGTTTTCCACCTTGCTTAAATTGCTTGGCAATGACATGGGGCCTTCATAGGGTCTCTTCACCCATTGGAGGTTTGACGTCACCACACGTGTGACATTATGATGTTTTATTTGCATAATTTATCACTTGCAGAGGCTATTTTTAGGGGTCTCCCCCACTTGTTATCATGGAATAGTGTCATTTCACTTTATTATTGAGGATTATAGCGCTTGGTTTCCTCATATAAATAGAGGAAGCACTCAAAATCTTTTTTGATCATTACGTCTCCTCACACTTGTGAGAGAGCTCTCTAGAAAAGTTTCTCTCTACTTATTTTTCTCTCTTGGGGTCTATGCACACTATTGGAGTGATGTTTTGGATGGATGTTTCTCTTATTGGTGGTGATCTCTTCATGAACTAGGGTTTCCTGATGCTAATGCACCTTTCTAGTAAGTGTTTCCTTTGATTGCATGTAGTGTTTTCTTGGTTAATCTTGGTAATTTTCTCTATTAGAGTGGTAATTTTTCATGTTATCATGATATTTTTGAAATGTTGAAACCCTAAGGAAGGATTAAGAGTTCTTATCCACTTCTCTTGTTGTTTTCACCTTGAATTTTTTAAGCATTTAATATTTTCCCTAAGCTAGGGTTTGGTTCTAGGGGTTACGAGTGGCTATCTCCCTAGGTTCAAAACCTAGTTCTATTCATATTCTTTGCTAGACACATTAGATAAAGTGGGATGGAACTTAGGTTTTATGAGTGGATAAACCTTAGTTGTTTCTTCCTTTGAGATTTGACCTAGTTCTATGAGGGGATAACTTTATGGCTCAAATCTTCACTTTTTTCTTGCTTGGCCTCCTTTGACGCATTATCTTGACTCCATTTTCCCTAAGGAAGTAGACGACACTAGTCTTATGCATGTGATGCTTTATACTCTTAACAACTTCAAAAATCTCAATTAATCGAGCTTTATGACATCATTGGCTTGTTAGTTATACCTAGACACTTTGCAAAATCATTGGATAACTTGTTGCTATCATAAAGTGAATGCTACAACCATTAGGGCTTTTATTTATTGATGCATACTTAGTTAATATTGTGGAAAAACTTGCTTATAAATCTTGTTTAGCAATTTGATATTGTACTACTTCTTGAAGGCTAATTTCTAAGGCATAATTGCTAATTTTATTCGTTGATTTACCCATTGTTGTTGAAAATTTCTTATTGTGATATAGACCAGTTAAATGCTTCAATTTTACAATAAAAAATGGTTTTACTTGTTATTTAGTGTCTAAAGGTGATTAATTGTCTATTATATGTTGTTGTCCCTTGACCAAATTTTGGGGAATACTTGGTCATACTTGACCATTTTTGGGACTTCGACAGCCTATCGGAGACAGAGCGCAAGGTGAAGCGGAAATTGTGGAAGCTAGGCCCACAATAGGTCCTTTTTGGATTTTGGGGATAATGTAATGGGATTGGGATGTCGACCCATGGGTTTCACCTATGTTTAGGCCTTTTGTAAGTGTATAAATAGAAGTCTAGGCAATGTAAGAAGAGGCCAATGTGCTAAGTGTGAATAATAGAAGAAGTGATGAATATCTTAGTGATAGTAGTATGATCTATGTGATCAAGTGCTTTGTGTATTCTGTGTGATAGACTTGCAGAGCTAAGTGAAGTTCATTGTAAGTTATTGGAAGGATTGTGTGCTTAGACCTACTCGGGGAAGGAGGATCTGGTGCTACGCAGATCTCCTGTCCTATGCGGAGTAAGGATTTTGATGGCTCTGTGATGTAACTGATTGAAGATGATAATAAAGAAGAAGAGTTGGTGGATGTATCCCCAGGGTGGGGGTGAACCATGTAAATGTTGTATGTTGTGCTCTGTGCTTTGACTTGATGTGTTTTTCTAAGTGCTCTTGTTATGTTGTGATAGAATTGTTGATGCTTTGTGTTTTCTAGATGTATATGAATGTTATATCTGACTTGTATGGTGATGCTTAGTGCTTAGTCTACTGGATCTAATCTATCTTGTTATTGTTAAGTGTTGAACTAACCTAGATCTAGTGAATATTGTGATGCTTTATGTTATCTACGAAGTAGAATAGTGATTGAATATTGATGAAATGTTAATGCTAAGTGCTCTATAAAGTGTTGTAATCACAGATTTGTGTCACAGCTAAGGTTGTAGACACCTGAGTCTTGCAACCACCCCTGCCTCTACCTCGGGTGAGAATTCATCTGCTTCATAGGTATTGCCGAAAGGGTCGGTAGTTAGGGATTTGTTGTTGTGCTCTTGAGTGTTGAACCTTGGGTATGCCCTTGTGCCAACAAATGGTTCTATTGCTAGGACCTGAAACTGTGATTGCTGGGAACTGAAGAAGAAGAAGCTTTGTGAAAAGATCTGATCTGAAACCAAGAAAGATCTATGTGTAGATCTGTTTCCCTAGCACGCAGTATTCTACTTGACCTGTGAAGCTTTGTGCTGAAGAAAAGAAGTACAATCTGAAGAAAAGAAGTCCAATCTAAAGAAAAGAAGTCTGATCTGAAGAAAAGAAGTCTGATCTGAAGAAAAGAAGTTTGATTTGAAGAAAAGAAGCCATATCTGAAGAAAATAAACCTGATCCGAAGAAAAGAGGTAAGATCTATAAGCTCTGTGCTTTGATAAAGTTAAGAATAGCAATTTGGAAGCTTTGTGCTCTAGATAAGCGAAAATTTGTGTTTCTGAGGAATGGATTAAGGTATGTTTAATAGATTATGTCCTAGCCTGAAAACTAGGGCATTGTTAGATGAAAAAAGGTTTGATATGAATAGATCTGATAAGAATAGAAAAAGATATATTATACCTTTGCATAGAAAGAATTTTTGGACTAATAAATGGATGCAGGATCCTAGAAAGAATTTTTTGCAGGCTAGCTACTATTACCCTAGTGCGCAATATAGGAGAGGTTGGGGATCATTTAAAAGAAAGAGAGGATTAAATCTTTGTTATAGTTGTAGAAGATCAGGACATCTTGCTAAGGAATGCCCTGGGAGAGAACCTAGTTTCCTCTGTTGTAAGGCTATTGACCATGAAGTACTGGATTGCCCTAGAATGATTTCTAGGCTTGAAAAGATAAATATGGAACAAGAGAACCCTAAGGAAGTTCAAGAAACTAAAATTAAAGAAGAACCTCAGAAAGAATCAAAGATTGTATTACTACAACTGAAAGAAACCCTGGATGATCACAGAGACATCAGTTTGTCAGAAATCTTCAAGAAAAAAGAGCAAATCGAAGTGAGAATAGGAGACTTCGACATAGAATTTGTTTTGGACAAGGAAACATAGGTGAATATCATGAATCAAAGCATGTGGGAAACCCTAGGAAAGCCTGCTATGGTTCCTTCACTAGGAGGAATAGGCTTGTTTAAAGGAAAATTGGTAACCCTATGTGGAAGGATTACCTAGATAACTATGAATACCAATGGAAATTCAACAGAAGAAGATTTTGAGATTATTAAATTTATTGAGGACAGTACCCCATTTCTAGTCTTGTTAGGCAAGACTTGGATTGAGAAAGATCAGATCTGAAGGCAAGAAGAAGAGGAATCTCTAGAACAGAAGAAGCAAGAGTTAAAATAATTTATGACTAGAAGAATAACGCACTTGATCGAAGAGCAGTAGAATAAATCGAATCTATATAGGAATTTGAATGTCGAAGCTGAAAGAATAAAGGAGCAGGAGAATAGACCACCCACTATAGAGCCAATGAAGGAAGAAGTACAAATGCTGAACCCTATGAAGGACATTCAACAGCACGAAGTTACCATGCCAAGAGAAGATAAGAATCAGAATGGGAAAAAGAACCCAAAAATTCCGATTGCAGGTAAAAAGGCTAGGAAGCTCATGAAGAAGAAAGCTAAGTTAGATAAGTTACATAAGGCTCCAGAGGGAACCCCGTAGAAGAAAAATTTGCAGAAATTGAGCTCTGCTGGGATATTAGAACAAAAACACATGGAACTTCACCATGGTGAAGAAATATATCCGTTGAAGATGATATACCCGTTTGGTTGATGCTCCGAACAGCTCGAAAAATAGTTATGGTCCACTACCAGATTGTTAGACCGTGCCATAATGGACAGAACAAAAGTTAATGAAGCCCCATATCCATTGCAAATGACCCATTGCAAATGATCCATTTCAAATATTACTTACTTATTCCATCACACCATGCATGGAAGAGACTTTTGCTAATTGAGAATTTTATCCGGCAAACTGCATGAATTGTGAACAGTGATCACTATGTTCTTGCTCTCTACCCTATTATAGTGACCACGATACTCTGAGAACCCGAGATATTGATCCTGAGCATATATGTCCAAAGAAGTTAGTGCAACTGAAGAATCTATAAGAGAGATACGCGCTAGCCTCAGAGCCGAAAGAATCATGTCGTACAAAGGATTATCTACAGGTTTACAAGCATCATCAACCAAAGGAGTGCAAGCCTCCCCGATGACTGCTCAAGCAGGAACATCCCGAGCCGACGCAGAAAGGAGAACCAAACATAAAGACGATATGGCCAATGTGAAGTTGGTTCCATCCATCCTACCTACTTACATACCACCTCTGAGTGGTGTGATCAATAGAGACAATGTACCTAGAGACTTTGAGTACACTCTACTCACTGCGTACCTGCTGAAATGGGTACGCACAATCCACGTAGATCAAGACAAGATTACAGCATTGAATTTTAGTGACTTCAAATTGGGGGATTGTAAATTTTACAACATCCTCACCCTATACAAGTACCTAACCATAACCAAAGGAAAAAATTCGAAGATCATCCCTAAGAAATGGATGATGAACCTCACGCAGTCCACCCTGCTTAACGTTATGAAGATACCACACTTTGGAAAACATTAAGAGGTGAATGCTTGTGTGAAGTTCTTGCTGGAAAGTTACCATGTAGGATACTTATGGTTAAACCGTCACATAATTGTTGATCCAGCACTGATCAATCAGATCACAGGGCTGAGCATGTAGGGACCTGATCCCCTTGATTACTATCCTAGAACGATTGCGGACTGCACTCTTTCTAAGAAGATCAAAGAAGCCTATGGTGATGTTGAGAAGGGTGCACGAGGCTACAAGGTAGCTTATATTGAAAGTGGCATAATGCACCTCACCTGTCAACTAATTGCAGGGAAGTTGGTACGCAAGAATCGACCCACGCAAGTATCTGGCTTTGTATTCGGCCTCACGGGGAAGTGTGCAGAGGGACTACAGATGAACTGGGTGAAGTACTTGGTGAATCAACTAGAGATTGACTAGAGAGAGGCCCAGGATCAGGGGCATGAAATCCATTTTAGCTGGCTCTTGATATTGATAGCTTTTGTTGCATGGGAGCTACCAGACGATGCAACCTTCCCAAACATCGACCCCTTTGAACCATTGGGCACGAAGTTCAGTACATTGTGGTACTTGAATGATATGAGCAAGCAGTGGCAATCCAATGTCATCTTCCATACTTACTACACCGAGTTGAATCTCACCATCTAATCCAAGCCTCGCATGACCCCGAATACTTTATACAGGTTTCGACCTTTGATGATGTTCAGCGTGGACCGACATTTCATATACCTCAAAATGCACGCTAATGAAAACAAGGAGCAACTTCAGTCTTATTATAAACTGACAGAAGAAGATCTGGAGGAAATTACCAAGGAATGGTCGACGGACCTCCTTGTTTCGAAAGACCCCACAGAAATGTCTGATATCGACAGCCCAGAAGTTGCGCAGGATACACCTGGGCCCAGTAAGACATAGAAAACAAAGAAGGTGAAGAAGGCTGAGGAAGTCCAGGATATAGACAGCCTATCTGTGAGGATGGATTCCATTACACCAGATCAAGGAGGTGAGGGAAATGACTTAGAAGAAGTCAAATAGAGACCAGAAGGTGAAGTAGAAATTATAAAGAAGAGGAAGGGTTCACCTCTGAAACCTTCCTCCTAAAAGAAGTCGAAAAACCCCATAAATACGCTGCAGACCACATTGACTCCTGACGACTTGAACTTCATCATAGTAGTGATGAACGATGCTTCATTAGAGATAGTAGAGAAGATGGAAGCAAATTAAGAAGAGATGTATGATCACATTGAAACTGAGCTATGAGGGGTCTAGCAAGCCCTTTAGTCTAGCCACGCAGTCTCCACTATGCCCCTGCCAGAAGGAACAACAAAAGTGGGATATGAACCAGTTCAACTCCACCAAATCATTGATACAGTCGAAGCTAGACTTCGAAGCGTAGAAGAGAAAGTAGAACAAGACACTCAGGCTTTGACACAAGTACAGGGAGTAATTGTAGAACAACGCAGTACTGTAGAAATGGAGATTCTTACTCTCCAAGAAAAGTGGGATGAAGAGAAAGTGCAATTACAACAAGGTAAAGAATATTTTCTTGCAGAGAACCTGGAAATAAAAGAAGAGGTCAACAAAGGTGACGCAAATGCGCACCACCATGGCACGTCCGCTCACACAGGACCTTCTTCTCTTCTCAGCCCAAAGAACTCAAAGTTTCTCCTAATTCCCTATCGGGAATCTTCCTACCCATAAATTCTCTTCGTCACGCGATCCCCTTCCTTAACTTCTCAGAGGATTGGAACTCATGACTTCACGAGTTCAAAGGTTGAACACTGGGTTCTCGGATCCCCGAGACCCAATGGTCAGTCAACTCGCTGACTTTTCCCTGAGGGATTTCGCTACTCGCGACCTCGCTACTCGCGATACCAAACTTTTTGTTCTCCAACCTCTGATATCCGAGGTACCGAAACTCCGATGCGCACGTGTGACTTGACCCGTCCACACCCATCACTTCTATCAGAACTTCCATGCTATCGCGACCTTTCTCCCTCGCGACTTTGCTTCTCACAAGGTTGAATAACTTCCACGTCGACTCCTGATGTCCGAGATGCCGAGACTCGCGACCTCGCTCCCTCGCAACTTCGCGATTTCCATGGCCAAGTTATCGAGCCTTTTCTCACGAGGCTCCAATGCACGATCCCACGTGCGGATCCAATGGTCCTCCCGCGATCTGGATCCAATGGCTATTCACCTTCTCGCTCCTCGCGTCCTCGTGATTTTTGACACCAATTTCTCAATCCTTACACTTACGAGTTCCCGAGATGCAAGGTTCCACCTGTCCACTTGCCAACTCCTGTGGATCCACACTATCCTCGAAGTAATCGAGACATCGCTTCTTGCAATCTCACGACTCTCCTTACCAAACTTAGGACTCTTTCCTCACAAGGTCCTGATAGGCGATCTCGTGAACAATCCAACGGCCCTGACCGAATTGGATCAATGGTGCTGCCCCTCCTGAGCTTTGAATTCTTTCCACGCTTGCGCTATAACTACCTTGCACCTCTGGGATATCCAACGACTCTTGGAACTTTGTGAAATATCTTCCAAATATTTCGTCCATCCGTTCTCCCCTTAAGGATTCTACGAAATAAAGCAGTGTCTCTCCATGAGACTCGTTTGCTCGCTCGCTAACTTGCGATGCTTTCCTCCGACTTCCAATGGAAACTTCCCTGCACTTATCCTTCAGGGAGTTCAAAGGTCTATTCCTCCTGATCTTTTCCACTCTAATTATTTAAGAGGGACTTGCACGCGCTCCTCGCAACAATCATTCAACAACTCTCCAGTGTTGAATCCCTTCGACTCTGCGCAACTCCTGCAGCAGGAGTCTTTGATTTCCTTTGCTCAAATTCACAACTGAGACTTCTGCTTCATCCTGCGCACTCCTTGCATGGATTCAACAAACCACTTCCACTTCTAGGTGAATGAGAACAAAAGTTAAACTACTGAGCCTTCATCAACACACTGCTTGCGAATGACTTCAACTACACACTTTGCAGGAATCTCCTGGCTCAGATAGAGAAACAATTGAACCTCATTCTCTCTCCCTTTCAGACTTCAGTTTGAAACATGAAATCACATGCACAGCATATACCAAGCAATTGCATAACAAGAAAGCAAACATTCATGAGCATAACATCAATACACAGAGAAAACAACACAAACCATGAGCTTGAATCAAAGCTTCATTCTATTAATTCAAATGCCTGTTTATGGGTGTTCTTCATACAATATTCTCTGCTTGCTCTTCTCTTCTTTCTCCTGAATAATGTTACAATGATACAATGAGGGTGTCTATATCCGTTTTCCCTCCTTCCGTCTAAAACTGTCTAATCTAGAAAATAAAATCCTATCTACTTGCATTAACTAGATTAAAAGCCTCCTATCTACTTCAGACAAGAGCGTATGGATCGAGGTCTGATACAATATACAAAAGCACCTTCATAAATGGTTCATTAAATACTTGCGCTACAATCCCAAAGCACTTCAAAAATTTGGGTTTGTTTGTCCAGCTGATCTCCGCTTGATGTGCTGGCTCGCTTGATGAGTTGGCGATGCTCCCGCATCATACTCCTCGGCTTGGAAACTTTCATGGGATTCTGTCCATGAGCTCATGCACAGTCTGTCCATGATTTTGAATCACTGCTTTACTCTCCCAGCTGGCATCTTCCACTGGGTGGTTCTTCCATTTGACCAGATACTCGAAGTATTGCTTCCGCCTGGTCTTTTTTCTCACCCTCTTATCAAGTATATGCTCCATCTGTGGCTTCTCTGCAATCGACATCTTCTTCTGCCACTGGACCTCTGGTTGTTCATCGTTTCCAGCTCCTGCTTCCTCAGCCTTAAAGGGATATAAGTTTGAGACATTGAATGTCGGAGATATTCCGATCTCATCCAACAACTCAATCTCATAAGCGTTTTCTCCCAATTTCTTTAGGACTCTGCATGGCCCAATTTTCTTCATTTTCAGTTTGTTGTACGTTCCCCTTGGGAACCTTTCCTTCCTTAGATGTGCCAGAACTAGATCGCCAACTTCGAACTGAAGTTGTCTCCGATGCTGATTCACTCTGCACTTATATTCCTGGTTTGACTCCAGCAATCGCTCCTTCACCCTGCTGTGAAGTTATTTCATCGCCTATGTGAATTCTTCAGCACTTGCGCTCTTAGTTATTATCTGCTCTGAGTCTCTCAGTTCAGATACTCCTCTTGGCTTCCTGCCATATACAATCTCAAATGGACTTTTTCCTGTGCTTCTGTTCACTGAGTCGTTGTATGCAAACTCTGCCTGTGGCAACACATTGTCCCAACCGCTGTGGTGCTCTGTCACCAAGCTTCTTAATAAATCTCCCAGACTTCTATTTACCACCTCTGTTTGCCCATCCGTCTGAGGATGATAGGAAGAACTAAACATCAAGTTAGTTCCCATCTTCTTCCAGAGTGTTCTCCAGAAATGTCCAATGAATTTCATATCCCTGTCTGATACTATACTTCTGGGTAACCCATGAAGTCGAATGACCTCCTTGAAGAAAAAAATTGCGATATGAGTCGCATCGCTGGTCTTCTAACATGAAATAAAATGTGCCATTTTGGAAAACCTGTCAACCACCACAAATATCGAATCATGTCCTTTTTGCATCTTAGGCAATCCCAATACAAAATCCATGCTTATGGCCTCCCATGGCCCTTCTGGTATGGGTAATGGTTGATAGAACCCCGCATTATGCTTCCTGCCCTTTGAATGCTGGAAAATTCTACATCTGTCGACAAACTTTTTGACTTCCGACTGCATCCCTGGCCAAAAGTATGCTTCACTCAGCTTTGCAAATGTCTTGTCATGGCCAAAATGCCCTTCCAATCCACCACTGTGCTTCCCCTTTAACAGATTCTCCCTCATGGAGAAATTCGGAATACACAGTCGATTGCCTATGAACAACAATCCTTCCTGGATCATATAATCTATCCATGGGCTTCTATCTCTGAGAACTGGATTCTCAGCTGCTTCATATGCCTCTGCAAAATCTGCATCACCTGCATACATGTCCCTAAGATTTTCAAAACCCAATGTTTTGATCCAGAACTCCTGCAGCAACAAACACTTCCTGCTCAAAGCATCAGCCACTTTGTTAGCAGTACCTGAAATGTGTTTAATTACAAATGTAAAATTCTGCATATACTCTACCCATTTAGCATGTTTCTGATTCAACTTCTCYTGTTGAGTCACAAACTRYAATGCATGATTATCACTATACAAAACAAATTCTTTTGGGATCAAGTAATGCCTCCATTTCTTCAATGCCTGTATGATAGCATAAAATTCTTTGTCATACGTGGAGTACTTTACTTTTGCCTCATCCAGCTTCTCGCTGAAATATGCAATTGGTCTATCCTCCTAGCTCAAGACCGCTCCTATGGCAAAGCCACTTGCATCACATTTCACCTGGAACACTTTCATGAAATCCGGCAACACTAAAACCGATTGTTCTGTGATCTTCTGCTTCAACAGATTGAAGCTCTTCTCTGCCTCTTCAGTCCAATGAAAAGATTTATGTCTTTTCTTGACAGTATCCATCATTGCTGCACTAATCCCACTGAAATTCCTGATGAATTTTCGGTAGAAACTAGCCAGTCCATGAAAAATTCTCACCTCGAAAATATTTCTTGGCGATGGCCAATTTTTAATTACCTCCACTTTACTTGGATCCATCTTTAATTCATTTGCTGATATGAAAAATCCAAAGTAAATGAGTTCTTTCTTCATAAATGAATATTTCCTCATGTTGATCAATAACTTCTCTTGCTGTAGCTTTTTTATTACTGTAGCTAAATCCTTCATATGTTCTTCTTTCCTTTTGCTGAAAATCAATATGTCATCCAGATAAACAATGACAAACTAACCAATGAATTCCTTCAGCACTTCATTCATTAGTCTCATGAAGGTACTCGATGCATTTGTCAAGACAAATGGCATGACTAGCCATTCATATAATCCTTTGTTGGTTTTGAAGGTTGTTTTCCACTCATCGCCTTCCCTCATGCGAATCTGATGGTATCCGCTTTTCAAATCAACCTTTGAAAAAAATTTGGCTCCACTTAAACAGTCCATCAAGTCATCCATCCGTGGCAATGGAAACCTGTACCTGATGGTTATCTTGTTAATGGCTCCAGAATTAGTGCACATTCTCCAGCCTCCGTCTTTCTTCGGACTTAGTACTGTTGGAACAACACATGGAATCAAGCTTTCCCTGACCAAACCTTTGTCCAACAACTCCTGAACCTGCTTCTTGACCTCCTCATTCTCCTGCGGCATCAATCTATACGCGGCTTTGTTTGGCAAACTAGCTCCTGGTATGAGTTCTATATGATGACTCACACTCCTCATCGGTGGCAATGAATGAGGTAATTCATCAACCACAATGTCAGCGAACTCTTCCAACATTTCTTGAATTTCTTCCGGCAAATCATCCACTCTTGTGCTGGTCAAAACAATTCTTGGTTTCCTGACCACAAAGAATTGTGGATCTTCCTTCTTCTTTACTTCCGCCAGAAGTTCCTTCCCACTCATGAGAAGTACAATATTTCTAGGTTCTGGTTTTACTTATTTATATTTAATTGGAAGTAGCATATGTGTTCTTCCATTCTTCTCCAAAGTATATGTATTCATCTTCCCATCATGAACTACGTTCCTGTCATACTGCCATGGTTTGCCTAGCAATAAATGACATACATCCATAGGAATAACATCACAGAGTATTTTATCATTGTACCCTCCTATCTTGATGTCAACTAAGCATTGTTTGGTGACATTTACCTGATGCCCCTTCTGTAGCCATGAAACTTTGTATGGACTCGGGTGATCAGTTGTCTCCAACTCCAACTTTTCTACCATCTCGGTTGAAACGAGATTATCTGTGCTTCCACTATCCACAATAACCTTGCATTTCCTGTCTTTGGTATTGCATGTGGTTCTGAAAAGTCTGTGTCTTTGAGCTGTGTCCTCCACCTCCTTCTCGGGTGTTAAGAGAACTTTACGCATCATTAATGACCTTCCGTCTTCTGCATCTTCTGCTTTAGCATCTCACCTCTGTGCTTCGACAATGTGAGCTTCTCCTCCATCCTTCTTCCTATCTGGACAGTCAACTGCCTTATGTCCATTCTTTTCACATGTGAAGCATGTGATGACTCCACCTCAGCTTCTTTCTCTACCTCTGGTACAAGGAAATGTGTTATTATCAGCGTATCCTCTGCCCTGTTCTGTCTGTTGCCTTCGTTGTTTAGCGTGCTGGCCTCATTGTGAACTTCCACCTCTTTCTGTTCTAGTATGAGGCTTTTTCTAGTCATCCTTGGATTTTTGGAACCTATCTTGGGCAAATGACTTACCTTTTGGTTGGCTCCTACCTCGGCCTCGCTATCCTGGCTTACGGCTTAGCTTTTCCTCATCTTTCAATGTCATCTGATACGCATCCTCCACCGTTCTGATGGTTGTCATACTCATCTCATCCTGGATATCATATCTTAGACCATTCATATACCTGACAACTTTTTCATCATCGCTCTCCCGATGGCCTGCTCTGATATTTAGCTTGTAGAATTCCTCAGTATACTCCTTCACTGTCATCAACTTCTGTCTCAGGTTCTGCATTCTCCTAAATAGTGTGATTTGATAATCTCTTGGGATGAACTTTGCCTTCATCTTCGCAATTATTCGATCCCAGCTTTTGATCTTTTTCTTTCTTTTGGAATGTCTATCTGCTTGAAGCTAGTCCCACCATAATGCTGCGTGTCCCTTTAATTTTGTGACAGCATGCCTAACCTTCTTATCTTCTTCGATATCTTCATAATTGAAGTAAGTGTCAAGAGCTCTAATCCAATCTAGAAGCTCTTCTACATCCAGATTCCCTTCATAAGTTGGAATGTCCATCTTTGTTTTTGAACTCATCCAAGCGATAGCTTTAATTAATCTCTCATTGGCTGCATCTTCGGCTACAACTTCTCCTTGTTGTTCAACTTCAACTTCGCTTTCGGAGTCACTCAGATCTCCAACACTAGCTATGCATCTCTGCACTGCTTCCATATCTTTCTAATCTCGCTCGGAGATCACGTATCTGCCTCTCCATCTCTGGATTCGAGGCTTGTCTCCCTCTTCCTCTCTGGTTTCCCCTATCCTCTGGATCGGGTGATTGTCTTTCTCTCCTCGGTGGCATGGTGAATTTTCCTTTCTTCTCTGCTACAGAAAGCAAAGAGATTTTCTCACTCTGATACCACTCTGATGCAAATGCGTACCACCATGGCACATCCGCTCACATAGGACCTTCCTCTCTTCTCGGCCCAAAGAACTCAAAGGTTCTCCTAATTCCCTATCGGGAATCTTCCTACCCACAGATTCTCTTCGTCGCATGATCCCCTTCCTTAACTTCTTGAAGGATCAAAACTCACGACTTCGCGAGTTCAAAGGTTGAACATTGGGTTCTTGGATCCCTGAGACCCGATGGTCAGTCTACTCATTGACTTTTACCTGAGGGATTTCACTACTCACGACCTTGCTACTTGCGATACCAAACTTTTGGTTCTCCAACCTCCGATATCCGAGGTACCGAAACTCCGATGCGCACGTGTGACTTGACCCGTCCACACCCGTCACTTCTATCAGAACTTTTGTGTTATCATGACCCCGCTCCCTCCCAACTTGGCTTCTCATGAGGTTGAATAACTTCCATGTCGACTCTCGATGTCCGAGATGCCGAGACTCGCGACCTCGCTCCCTCGTGACTTTGCGATTTCTGTGGCCAAGTTCTCGAGCCTTTTCTTGCGAGGCTTCGATGCACGATCCCACGTATGGATCCAATGGTCCTCCTGCGATCTGGATCCAATGGCTATTCACCTTTTCTCTCCTCACATCCTCGTGACTTTTGACACCAATTTCTCAATCCTTCCACTTACGAGTTCTTGAGATGCGAGGTGCCACCTGTCCACTTGCCAACTCCTGTGGATCCACACTATCCTCAGAGTAATCGAGACATCACTTCTTGCAATCTCGTGACTCTCCTTACCAAACTTAGGATGATTTCCTCATGAGGTCTCGATAGGTGATCTTGTGAACAATCCAATGGCCCTGACCGACTTGGATCAACAGTGCTGCCCCTCCTGAGCTTTGAATTCTCTCCATGACTGCGCTATAACTACCTTGCATCTCTGGGATATCCAACAACTCTCAGAACTTCATGAAATCTATTCCAAAGATTTCATCCGTCCGTTCTCCCCTTGAGGATTCTGCGAAATAAAGCAGTGTCTCTCCACGAGACTCGTTTGCTCGCTCGCCAACCTGCGACGCTTTCCTCTGACTTCCAATGACAACTTCCCTGCACTTAGCCTTCAGGGAGTTCAAAGGTCTATTCCACCTGAGCTTTTCCACTCTGATTCTTTCAGAGGGACTTGCACGCACTCCTCATGGCAATCATTCAACAACTCTCCAGTGTTGAATCCCTTCGACTCTGCGCAACTCCTGCAACAACAGTCTTTGATTTCCTTTGCTCAGATTCACAACTGAGACTTTTGCTTCAGCCTATGCACTCCTTGTACGGCTTCAACAACCCACTTCCACTTCTGGGTGAATGAGAGCAAAATTTAAACTACTGAGCCTTCATCAACGCACTCCTTGCGGATGACTTCAACTGCACACTTTGTAGGAATCTCCTGGCTCAGATAGAGAAACAATTGAACCTCATTCTCTCTCCCTTTCAGACTTCAGTTTGAAACATGAAATCACATGCACAACATATACCAAGCAAATGCATAACAAGAAAGAAAACATTCATGAGCATAACATCAATACACAGAGAAAACAATACAAACCATGAGCTTGAATCAAAGCTTCATTCTATTAATTCAAATGCCTGTACATGGGTGTTCTTCATACAATATTCTCTACTTGCTCTTCTCTTCTTGCTCCTGAATAATGTTACAATGATACAATGAGGGTGTTTATATATGTTTTCCCTCCTTCCGTCTAAAACTGTCTAATCTGGAAAATAAAATCCTATCTACCTGCCTTAACTAGATTAAATGCCTCCTATCTACTTCAGACAAGAGATTATGGCTCGAGGTCTGATACAATATACAAAAGTGCCTTCATAAATGGTTCATTAAAGACTTGCGCTACAATCCCAAAGAACTTAAAAAATTTGGGTTTGTTTGTCCAGCGGATCTCCGCTTGATGCGCTGGCTCGCTTGATGAGTTGGCGATGCTCCTCCATCAAAAGGAATTCTCTCTATGATAGTGATTGAAGTACAGACCGAAGAACAAGTCCCACAGTAGGTGGTACAACTGGAAGAAGTCATCCAGAAGCTTCAGCAACGCATAGAAAATCTAGAACTCCACACTGTGCCTGAGACCCCCCAGGAGGTAAGGGACCAATGAGAAGCAACTGACCACAATGTAGTTAACAGACTGAAAGCTCTTGCCTTGGAGTGAAATTAGTTGAGTAATCGAAGTGCCCAAACCTATGAGAACCTAAAATAGAACCCTGAATTATATAAATTGGAGTCACAGCTCCAAAAGGCGAAGTATGAAGCCAACAAGCTACAGGTACAGTTCAAGGCCCTGTCACCCATAGAAAGAAGGAAGTGATCACATGCGTAGCGCACTGCCCAGCAGTAGATACATACGATTTAGAATAGGGTGATGGAAGTCACCCAACAACTTCAACTTGTACAGGATAAAGCATGTCAGCTATTTACAGAGGTTGAAAGCCAAGGAGTAGATATGGAGAAGGTCATAAATTCTACACAACAACACCTAGAGGGGCTGATGAATGACGCACTCATTCAGGAATTCGTCGAGCAAGAGGATGTGGCAGAGCAATAGGTTGAAGCAACTCTAGCCAATCTCGAGGCATTTGAAGCAGAGATGATCAGACTAGAGGGACTCGGGACACGTCACATGTGAGTGTTGGGGGCCTGTTGGCCCTTGACCAAGTTTTGGGGAATACTTGGTCATACTTGACCATTTTTGGGACTTTCACAGCCTGTCGGAGATAGAGTGCAATGCGAAGCAGAAATTGCTGAAGCTAGGCCCACATTGGGTCCTTTTTGGGTTTTAGGGATAATGTAACGGGATTGGGATGTCAGACCATGGGTTTCACCCATATTTAATTCTTTTGTAAGTGTATAAATAGAAGTCTAGGCAATGTAAGAAGAGGCCAATGTGCTAAGTGCAAATAATAAAAGAAGTGATGAATAGCTTAGTGCTAGTAGTATGATCTATGTGATCAAGTGCTTTGTGCATTCTGTGTGTTAGATTTGTAGAGCTAAGTGCAGGTCATTGTAAGTTATTGGAAGGATTGTGTGCTTAGACCTACTCAGGGAAGGAGGATCTGGTGCTACGCAGATCTCCTGTCCTATGCGGAGTAAGGATTTTGGTGGTTCTGTGCTATAACCGATTGAAGATGATAATAAAGAAGAAGAGTTGGTGGACGTAGCCTCAGGGTGGGGGTGAACCACGTAAATGTTGTGTGTTGTGCTCTGTGCTTCGACTTGATGTGTTTTGCTAAGTGCTCTTGATATGTTGTGATAGAATTGTTGATTCTTTGTGCTTTCTAGATGTATATGAATATTAGATTTGACTTGTATGGCGATGCTTATTGCTTAGTCTACCAGATATAATATATCTTGTTATTGTTAAGTGCCGAACTAACCTAGATCTAGTGAATACTGTGATGCTCTGTGTTATCTACGAAGTAGAATAGTGATTGAATATTAATGAGCTGTTAATACTAAGTGCTCTGTAAAGTGTTGTAATCACATATATGTGTCCCATCTAAGGTTGCATACACATGAGTCTTGCAACCACCCCTGCCTCTACCTCGGGTGAGACTTCATCTGCTTCGCAGGTGTTGCTGAAAGGGTCGGTAGTTAGGGATTTGTTGGTTCTCTCAAGAGCATTGAACCCTGGGTCTGCCCCTGTGCCAACATATGCATTTGAATGTTTCTTGTCTGGTATAGGTTAACCAATTACCTCTTTGAACCTAATCATTCCTTTCACCCCTCCTAGACCTAGCTTAATATTTTTAGTGACTAAGATAGGAGGTTAAAGACTTATCTTTGCTATATATATACTTAGATGAGAGTGGTAGATATCTCCAATTGTTACATAATATTGACATCTACTTTGAAGACAAAGATTTATAACCTAGTCTTTATTTATCTTATCATATTTATAGTTTTAAATTATGTAGATTTTCAAATTTTTTCATAATGTTGTTTGTAATTCTGGAAATAAATTGTGTATGGAATTTTTGAAATCTCCAACATCTACAAACAACATTATTTATATTTATTTTTTATTTGTAATAAGTTCTCAATAAACTTCAATTTTTTCCACTCCAATATTTTTTTAGGCATGTCAAATGGGAGTATGGTTGATGTTGATGGGAAATGAGGTCCATTTTAAGTCTGTAGAATTTTCCATGAACCATACAAGAAAATCACGTGAATTTCCATGGTTGATGACAAATGCATTTGGATTTGTGATGCAGTCAGATGCAGTGATTTTCAACTGACCGATTTGGGTTACGGGACTCCTTTGTTGTGGTTACAGTACCTCACTTCATAACCATCATTAGTTATAATTTGATCTCAATCTTTTAATTAATCAAAGACTATGGAAAAAATAATAATAGTTCATCACATTTACCTTATGAGCTTTGGATGACCAATGTGTGCAAAATGTGATGGAAGGGTGATTTCTTATAAAGGTGAAGTGGTCTTGAAAGGGGAAAAGGGTAAATTGGCATTGAAAATGACATTAATTTGGGAGCCCAACAATTGTTACAATGGCTAAGAAAGGGTCACTATGATCAACACATCATAGTGCATGTTGGATCTTGATTTCTTGATCACCATGATGAAAATGACCCAAGGGGTCTACTTTTTATAGCCCCGATATCTAACTAACTTCCATAGAATATGGAATATCTTGTCTACATGTAATTGTTGGGTGTTGGAGTTGACACCGTCAAATCCACATTGTCAAGTCGGCTCGACAAGGATGCTCAACTCGATCGCCTATGCATCCAACTCATTGTCGATTATTGGGCTAGTTGATCCACCGTCCAACCATCTTCGACTGCTAATCAATTATCCGACCAACAGACACGTCGAATACTCAACCAACTGGTGCAGTGTGTTGGTCAATCACCCTATCGAATGTATCCAGATGTAGCGAAACCTCTCGACTGACTGAATCTAGGAGATGTGTTTTGAACCATCAATGTTTGATGTTCCAACAAGGAAATGATAGCGAATGAAAATGAGATACTAGAAAAAATTGACACGTTGCATAATGTTGTACATGCATTAATAACATTGATGAGCATAGGTAAATTCAAGTGGTGTTGTGATTTTATAAGCCTTATGGCCCCTAGAAATTAGCTCATAGTTTGATATGTTCTTCTTTATACTCTTGCAAGGTACATGACAAGTGGGAGAATGTTGGGACATGTGTGTCATATACCTTTTAGTCTTGTAGTGGAGTAGGTAATGATCGTTGAGTAGTAGCAAGGAATAAATGAAAAGTAGTGGCAGGGAATAAATGTAAAACACTAGTGAGCAATGAATACTATGTAGTATCAGTTGGCCAATTACTTGTTGGAGGTTTCCGACATGTAGAATTGGAAAACCATAAATGGTTTATAGTTTTGTTATTCCTATTTATTCAATGGTCGGGTTGGAGGAAATCAATGCTTTAACTTACTATTATCTATCAAAATTTCTCCAAAATCCTCATGCTAGTGCTCCACATTCTTGTTGAAAGCAGAAAGACTATTTAGTGTAACCATTTAGTTGTTGAATAATGCATTGAATGTGCTTTAGAATGGGTTTTTTTAGAATGGGTTTTTGTTTGTCATTGTTCTCTTCTATCTTTATGTGCATTCTTCTCTCATAGATTAGTGTGAGAAACATATTCTCCACCTTTACTTCCTTTCATAAAAAATGATCCAAAATACAATGTCAGATATCTCATTTCCTATGTTGTGCACATCTTTACATTGAAAATACTAGCATGAGAAGAAAATTAGATCTTAGTGTTTTAATGTAAGATAATAATTCTTGACTCGAAGCCACCAAACATGCCCACATTTTTAATTTTATTTTGGACAGGCCACCGGGAGGGATTTGAATTATGATTGGGTGGGGTCATAGTGAAAGGATGGCCCCCTAATGTAACCATTAACTAAGACGACAAGGATGGGGTTGGAGAGGAGCAGGCCCACACTACATTCACCTTTACAGGTGAAGAAATGGAACCAAAATAGAAAGCACATTTACTGAAATGGACAACATGCTTTAATTAATTTCCTCAAGGACACACACAAACCTAAACCCAAATGTAAAATATCTACTCAACAATGCCAAATATGTGGTCAGAGCAACAAAGGTTGAATCTCTATTCGCTAACCATAATGGCTTGACTCCAAAGAGTTTTTGAATTCAGCCTTGAAATAATTCGTTGGGTACAATCCGCTTGAAATCCCTCCAGAGATCGAAAATATCTTCAAAATAGTTCAAGAGATCAAAGATCCCTCAATCAGAAGTTTATCTCTTTATTTATAAGATAAAAATAAATAAATTATGGAATAAAAATAAAATTGACTTTTTAAAAAGTCATGCAATCTCATCGTGTAATTTTCATCTTCAATGAACAAATGTCTTGATAAATCATCCATGCATTTATACACATCTTGAATTAACTATAGACTTCAATTCATGCATGCTCAACCTCATAAATATTTCCTTGACTAAATAATTCAACCGGTTGTTCTTTCCTTAGCAACATCACGCATGCGTCCTTAATTTGATTTTTTTATTTTATTTTAGGAATAGTTAACTTTGGCTAAGTCATTCTACAGTATTTAGTAATAAAACTGGAATGTTCATGCACCCAGTCACCAATTCTGATCAAAATCTGGACCAGGGGTCAAATTTTAGCTCAAAAACCAACGTTCTTAGAATTGCCTCAAAACAAATGAGAGCGTAGCCCTCATCATCAAGAACCCAACACAACTCGTTTCATCTCAAACGGACATCGGGAGCGAGAGATATTGCGCTCTGTTCGAATTGTCTGTACAAAAAAAGGGACGCTGACTGTGCAGTCCGTACAGTCCGTACAGGCTGACATGGCAGAAGTGACGTGGCTTGACCGTACATGCTGACGTGGTGACCATACGATGACATGGTAGTTGATGATGTGGCCGTTTCATATTTGTAGACTTGGGTGAATCGGAATGCGACACGTGGCATATTTTGATCAATGGTAAGGTGCTACATGGCCCAGTCATGGGCTGCCACATGGCACCCCTTTATTGACTATTGGTCTATTGTTTTGTTGTTCAAAATTTTGTTTAGTCCACCAGATTCAAACCATGGACCTCCCCCACCGGCTACGCCTTAACAAAGTCCGCCCGACCACTATGTCACACGATGGTTCTTATTAACCATATGCCTTTTAATATATTTAAGTTTGAATTATGGTTGATATGGCGGGGGGTCGGGCCAGGGATTAGCCCTAACTCGTGGTTCTGTTGTATTCATATGTGACCACCGGTTAGTGTATCGTGTGCGTGTATCGTGTGCGCGGGAATATTAAACCATAACCAAAGCCCGGTCATATTTATAATGTATGTGACCATGCCCTATGTGGAATGGGGGCACAGATTTTATGCCGTGGTTTTATGTGTAGCACCATATGACCCTACACGAAGAGCATGGGTAGTTTGGATTTGGTTTGCATGGTTTTCAAACGACCCACCATTTGTCTTATTTTTATTTGCCAATATAAATAGTTAGCCCTTTGTTTATGCACGTGGTCTTATGGAAGACCCATGTGCCCAGGTGCTAGGCGGTTAGGGGCTGGAGGCGCCCTAACCATCCTACAGTTTGCATAGTTATGCGGTTGCATGCATGTGATGGGTTTAAACACAAATTTGGAGCGTGTTCTTGGTTGAAGCACACAGAGGTGCATTTTGGCGAACCAGAGCCAGCAAGCTTGAAGGAAGAGGATGGCAGGAGACCTATCTTTCTCATTTTTTGGCCGATTGAGGTGCCGTAAAAGCCCAACTAGGGGTTTTTGGATGTCTTGAATCCATTGGCACTGTTATCAAGGACATTTGAATACTTATTTTGTAGGTTTTTCACCATTGAAGTTTCAGCAAGCTCCAGGGAGCTTGAAGCCCTCATTGATTGAGGACATGTTTTGGTGAGCCTATGTTTGTTTTCTATGAATTAATAATCATTTTTGGCTAATTGTTATGCTATGAACACATTGGGACAGGTTTTAGAGGATTTTGAGGACTTTTACAGGTGTTTTTTCCAAAGATAAGCTCAGTGAAGCTTATGGCCACATGTAGAAGAGGTCATGCCCGGATGAGCCACGATCCGTTTTCAGAGATCTATTAGTCATTTTTGGGGTTTTTATGTGTTTTGAGCCCAATGGTGCAGTTAGAATTTCCATTGGAGTTGAGCATCAGCTTGTAAAAGAACTTTTGGAAAAATAATCCCAGAGAGCCAAGTCCATTGATGGAGGCTCAAGGAGATGTAGCCCAGAGGGGGGTGAACTCCTTTATCATGTTGTTCTTCTAGTGAGTTTGATGGTTTATTTGATGCAATTTGTGTTGCTGTGTATTTATTGAAAGTATATATTTAACCATTTAAAAGAACATATCCTCACACATAAGCATTTACAAGAAGATACATAAATTTGGCACGTAAACTATCTTGCATATTTTAACACATGAAGCAAGGTCCTGTAAAGTTTATTTTAATGAAGCACACCCTGATACATGGACATGAAATGGAATGATGATGTGTCATTGTACAATTGATTACTTGGACTAATATTATTACGTGGTAGCGTGACAGATAATGATGACATGGAAAAATAGAGTACATATGGTGATGTGGCTGTAACACACCCACTACGGCATAATAGATTTTTCGCCTTTTTCTCCTTTTTCTCGAGGGACATAATCCCCGAGTTCCTACGAGGTCCTAGAGCAGGCAAGCTCTTCCTGTAGAAACTTTCACTAAACCAATCCACCGGTTCTTTCATTGAAAACACATCATGTACAACTCAAGCACCAAGCACAGGCTTCACCTGCATGTGATCCTCGGTTATGACCCCCAGCCAAGCTAAGAGGCGCCTTTCACATTTCGTGACTCAGCGATGCCCGAGAGTCAAGTCTTTTGACTCTTCAAACCCCAAAACATGAAATCATACCTTCATTGAGATCGACAGCTATGATTCTCTCCCCATGATCCGACAGTCTTGGACATATCGATATTTTAGTAACCGAGAGTTTGAAATGCAAGAGAGTCAAGCCTTTCGACTCTTCAAACCCTGAAACCCAAAATGCGATTTCTTGTACGAGATCCAATGACTCACGGGATTTCGGAGCTTTCCCCGAACCCTGACTGCTCACCATGCGTCTCCTCCGATGGATGGTATATATCCTTTCGAGAATCCTCCTTTCTACCACATGACCCTGTCCTGTGACCTAGTGTTCATCCTTAGAGCTCATCGGGATTTCACGTACCGGGATTTCATGACTGGCGAAGATGAAGGGTCTTTCCCTTTGGTTTCCTAGGTGTCGAAACACCGAAATGCCGAAACCTATTCACACTAAGTTGATTCATAGTTTTTCATACTGAGACTTCATGACTTGTGAAGACGAGGGGTCTCACCCTTTGGTTTCTCGGGTGCCAAAATGCTGAAATCTATTCACGCTAAGTGAATGGTTCAGATCACTCCTGGATCAACGACCATGATCACGTCATGATTTTGTGAATAGTGAGTTTGTGCAGTTCTACCCCTTTGACCACTCCAAGTCATGGGTCAGCGAAATGCTACCCGATTGCCACGTTTCCTGTGCCGATGGACAATTTCGAATACTTTGGGACTTTTAGGATGTTATCAAGTCCACTCTCCTACCTATGAAAAGTTTAATATTGATGGTCAATAAATCCCAGACATATTCTTGGATCTATGGTCCTAGACAAGGGGGAGCCTGTTTTAGGTCGCCAATTCCAGACCCCCCCCCGCCCCATATTAAAGGTAGATAGGAAAAGAGGGTCTGAAATCCAATCTTAACCATATATCTGGGCTTCCCAATCCAGGTCGTCGAAACTTGCACACTCAATTCCAGACACCCCCCTGCTTTAAAGGTAGAATGGAGAGGGGGCTCTGGAATGGAACCTTAGCCGTAGCTCTAGGTGCACAGATTCTGGCTGCCCAAATTTGCCTATCACTTAACGAGACGTGCATTTTGCGACCCAACTTAGGGTAAGTGAGTTTCTCTTGACAGATACATTGGTCTTGATATATTTGGGGTATTTTCGAAAGGATTCTGACAGTTTGTCTACCAAACGATGGGGTATTCTCTTTCGATAATTGGGCTCGCTATCCTTTCTGAAATTGAATCATGATATTCAAGCTCCTAGAGCTTCCAACTCCCATGAATCTGAGACCTTAGAGAGATACTCTTTCTTGCATAAGGTTTTCAAACCCAAATTGCATGGACCTTCGAATGGTTCCTAGTCGAGTCTCTGGGTAAAGGTTCGATGCAGTTCCAAGGTTTATGGGGTAATTCCCGGGGAAGAGTACTCTCAGGGTGCCTTCCTAGAACATTACGAGAATCAAGAAAACAAGATGACTCTCAGTGGAGTGAACTCATGCCCCAGACTTAATCATTTGTACAGAAACCAACTATGGCATGTAAGTGTACACATGCATCCATTATTTCCAGTCTAAAACACCAGGCAATCATTCCACACAGAAATCATTATGGGCGTATAAGCATGAGCATGTATTCATGATAATTCAATTCAAAATACAAGGCATAAAACACTTATCAAATCCACCAGTTTTGATGCAACTACTGATAGGGGTGCTCATTTCCACAAAATCGTAGGCTCAGTGACTCCAAACAGATTTACCACTAGCCACCCCTGAGCTAGACCACAATGCTTTGAGATTCAGTCTCCTATTTCCAACTCCACGGAAGTTCAGGATGAAGGTTACTCCCCTTCTCCTGATATAGAAAAATAATTCCAAGATGAAGGTTACTCTCCTTCTCCTATGTTCAGAGCTCCCTGTAATTCCAGAGTTTCTCCAGTTCTCTTTTGCGATCCCCTGTCACGTGCTCTCCCTCTTTCCTCTTCTCTTCTACCACACTTCCTCTCTTGCCTTTCTCTCTACAAGATTGTGTGTGGCACGAATTTCCCCATCTGTGGTCAGGTCTGAGAGTTTTTACGGATGGGTGGTTCACTCCCATCCCCTCATTAACTATAAGGAGCCTCCCCACCTACCAATCTAATGGGAAATTCATTCCAGGGTCAGAGAGTTACTTTGGTCTTTGAGCAAGTAAAAACCAGTACAGTACTGGCTCAGTGGAAGTTAACGCAGCCATTCTAGGTCCCTTCCACCACCTCTCATTAGCCATCGTGGTCTATTTTAGCACATCCCCCTCCCAACATTCATGCAACACATCTTCATAACATAATTTACATTCATCGACCTTTATACAAAGGTCTGTTAAATCAAACATTCACATCTTTGAGTTTTCCATAGTTCTCTGCCAATATAGTTATTTTTATAAACTGGGGGAAACAGGGTGTTACAATTCCCTCCCCCTTAAAGGAAAATCATCCTTGATGTTCTATCTATCAATATGATGTGTATGTACAGAAGTAAACAAAATCAGATATGCCTATTTCATGGCATCTTCCATTTCCCACGTAGCCTCATCTAGGCCAAAATGTTTCCACTGCACCTTGACATGTACAATGGTTCAGTTTCTGAGTGGGGTTTCTTTTATGTCCAGTATGCATTGAGGTTTTGGCAGGAATTCTCCCTCCGGTTCCACTTGGATCATAGACCAGTCAATTATATGATTAGAATAACGTACATACTTCTTCAATAATGAAACATGGAAAACATTATGTGCTTTTACTGTGGGAGGAAGTGCTAGCCTATAGGCTATAGGTCCCACTCTATCTAGAATTTCAAATGCTCCACAATACCGAGGTGCCAATTTGGCCCAAGCTCCCATCCTTAGGGAACTCTTCCTAGGCCTAACTCTGATATATACGTGGTCTCCCATCTTGAATTCTCTTGGAGTTCTCTTTCAGTTGGTGTAACTTTTTTGTCTGTTCTGAGCGACCTTTAGACTTTGTTTTATCTGAATCACTTGTTGTTCCATTTCTTTCAACATGTCAGGTCCAATATTAATTCTATTTACGAGATTACTCCAATTGACTAGAGTGTTGCACAGCCTACCGTAGAGGACTTCGAAAGGACTCATCTTCAGGGATTCTTGGTAGCCGTTGTTGTAGGTGAATTCCACCAGTGGCAAGTAATCTTCCCACTTTCTGGGTTGATGCATTACATCCATATTTAGCATGTCTTCTAATATTTGGTTCACTCCTTCAGTCTTTCCATTGGTTTGACGATGATAAGATGTGTTAAACAGTAATTTGGTCTCCAGACCAACCATCAAGGATTTCCAAAAGTTGGAAGTAAATTTCATTTCTCTGTCAGACACGATCTCTTTAGGAATACCATGTAGTCTGAATATCTCCTTCATGAATACATTGGTGATGTTTATTTCCTTGAAAGTCGACTTGAAGGGGATAAAATGAGCGGACTTGCTCAATTTATCCACCACTACCATGATGGAATCATTCTGTTTGGTCGAGGTTCGTAATCCGGTGATGAATCCATGGATATGGTTTCCCATTTCCATTCAGGGATTGGTAGAGGTTGTAATAATCCTGCTGGGTGTCAATGTTCTGCTTTAACCTGTTGGCATTCTATGCATTTGGCTAAGTACTCAGCTATGTTTTTCTTCAATCTAGGCCAATAGAATTGTTTCTTGGTGGTCGTGATCATCTTCTAGTATCCTGGATGACCAGTATACGGTCTTTTATGTAGTTCATCCATTATGAACCTCTTCAACTAATCACAATCTGGAATATACAATATGTTTTTGTAAGTTAGAAGACCTCCATCTATCATCTGGTAGCCTTCATACTTTATCCCTGTGGGTTCTTGCTCCAGTTACGAGGTCACGGTTTGGAAGAATGTGTCTACTTCTTGTGCATTCCTGACTCTTTCCTTGACATCTGTCTCGTAGGCTCTCACCACTGCCAAGTGAATTGTTTTCATACTTCTGCTAAGGGCATCGACCACCTTATTTTCCTTTCCTTTAATGTGTTTGATTTCAAAATCAAACTCACTAAGGAGGGCCATCCACCTAGCTTCTCTGGCATTGAGCTTTGGTTGGTCAAACAGATATCGTAATCCACAGTGGTTTGTCATAAGTACAAATTCCCTTCCCAAGAGGTAATGCCTCCACATTTTTAAGGCGTACACTATGGAAGCCAGCTCTAGATCATGGGTCACATAGTTGACTTCATGCTCATTCAATTTTTGGGATTCATAGCAGACTACACTTCCTCCTTGCATAAGGACTCCTCCGAGCCCTTTCTTGCAGGCATCTGTGCACACGAGGAAGTCAGCTTCAGGATCGACAATCTTTAACATGGGTGCATGGGTCAGTAGATGTTTTAAGGATTGAAATCTTTCTTCACATTCTTGTGTCCACGTGAATTTAGCTCCCTTCTTCTGGAGGGCAGTGATTTGACAACAAATCTTGGAGAATCCTTTTATAAATCTCCTATAGTATCTTGCTAATCCCATAAAGGATCTGATATCTAAAACGTCCTTTGGGGTAGGCCATTCCATGATAGACCTGATCTTGTCAGGGTCTACTGCTACTCCTTCTTCAGATATGACATGGCCCAAGTAAT
>JZKD02S2181774.1:115053-159207 GCA_000966675.3 Picea glauca
ATTTGTCTAGGAATTTGCTGAGCACATTGTTCATCAAGCACATAAAAGTGGCAGGGGCATTGGTTAATCCAAATGGTACTACCACAAACTCATAGTGACCATATCTCATCCTAAACGAAGTTTTGTGGATGTCTTCACCCTTGATTCAGACTTGATGGTATCCAGATCTCAAGTCAATCTTTGAGAATATGGAAGCACCTCCCAATTGATTGAACAAGTCATCGATCCTGGGTAAGGGGTACTTGTTTTTTATGGTTACCTTATTGAGTTGTCTATAATCTACGCACAGTCGGAGGATACCGTATTTCTTTTTCACAAACAAGACTGGTGCTCCCCATGGAGATACGCTGGGTCAGATATAGCCTTTGTCCATCATTTCCTTTAGTTGCAATTTAAGCTCAACTAGCTCAGGTGTGCTCATCATGTAGGGTGTCCTAGACACTGGCACCACTCCTGGTGCAAGTTCTATCGAGAGGTCAATGTCCCTTCTCGGGGGTAGACCCAGTACCTCTTCCAAAAATACATCTCTATATTCTCTTAGTGTGGGGTGGTCTTCGAGGCTTGGTTTGTCATCTTCAACTGATTCCAGCACCTGTATCGCATATAGTGGACATCCATTTCTACAATACTTTCTCATTTGAAGATCTGATATTTGTCTCACCGAGATAGGCTTTTGGATCCCTTGAAGGCTTATCCTTCTCCCTCCTTCACTTACACATTCTAAGGTTTTATGGTAGCAGTCCAGTCTAGATTTATATCTGGCTAGTCATTCCATACCAATCAACAGGTCATATGATCCTAGGGGTAATATGTTAAGGGTTTCTTGGGTGGGGAATTCACCCATAGTGAATTGGCAAGCTAGTATGACCTCTGCTACCTTTCATTTGGTGCCAGTGGCTAACTGTACCAACCATGGATTGGCATGTTTATGTGGCTGTAATTTACACTTATCAACAGCCTTAGGGGCTATATAACTCAAATTTGAATGAGGGTCAATTAGAATAGACACTAGATGGTTGGTGATCATACCTTCTATTTCCACCACTGAAGCTTGGTGGTCATCTTGGTTATTATCCAAGGCTGCATAAATTTGCGGCACACTCTTAGCCACATCATTGATGGTGGTAGGTTCTTGACCGTTGTAAATTCTCTGGTTATTCTGTTGTCGGTGCGGGCAGTCCCTCAGTAGATGTTCTTCTCCACAACCCCAACATTTCAAGGTTTCTCTCTTTGGGTTATCGATCTTTCCTGGGGTAGATCCAGAAGGTTTATTTCCACCCTGGGAGGAGAAATTTTGTTGGTGTACACTTCGGGTTGGGAAGCTCATCCTTGAGTTATTTTCATAGTTTTTAAATCTTGGGGATTTAAACCCCTTTTCTAGAATCCTGAACTATTCTTCTTTTTCCAGCCTTCGCGAGGTTCTATTCGATGCCCAAGTTGTTCATGACAATATCTTGCCTTTTGGATAGTGTCTTCTAGGGTCTTTGGCTCATCAAACTCAATCCCTTTCTAATAGTCCTTAGGTAGTCCACTAAGGAATCGTTGCAACTTTGCCTTCTCTACTTTTATATAGGGTACGTACCTTAGCAACTTGATGAATTTTCTGACATACTCCTCTATGGTGAGGTGCCCCAGCTTGAGTAGATAGAATTCTTTAGTATTTTCATCGAAATATTTTTTTGATGGATACTTCTTCTTGAAGTATTTCTCAAACCGTTCCCAATACAGGTCCTCTTTGTGAATCCCTTTTACATTCTTAAGGTCTTCCCACCAAATGGAAGCCTTTCCATTCAAGTTGAAAGTGGCTACTAGGGCTTTCAAGTTTTTTGAGAAGTCATGGACACTGAAATACTTTTTTAGTCCAAGTAGCTAGGCCTCCACTTCCTCCCCCTTCTTTATTTCACTGTCAAAAGAGGGTGGTTTGGCCTTCTTGAATTCTTCAAGATTATGAGTGTTGGAATGCTTTTGCTTCTTCCGTTTTCTTTGGGAATAAGAACTAGTTTTGCTACTAGAAGATCCCTTTGAGTCACCAGTTTCCTTTCCAGAGGAATCGTCTGATGCTTGTCCCTTATCTCTAGGGTGGACCTTTCTCGATGTGATCTTCATAGTGTGGCAACTTAAAATACCATGTTTCTATATCTCAGATGGACTTTGACTTTTCTTTGTCTTTCATCGATTCGCGTGACTAGTGTCAGGTTCACGCTGTAATTGTCTTTGTATGTCAGATAAATTCTGTGGAAAGACTGCATTAATTTCTGTTTGCTTCTCTCGCTCTTTCATCAACCTCTTGTTGTTGGCCTTGTAGCTCTGTAGTTTGACCATGAGGCTCCTCACAGTCTCAACTAGATATGGAGGGGTATCTACTACCCTCCTTTCATCAGACTCTTCGTCTCTGTTGTGGGAGCCCTCCCCCACTTCGTGGTGCATCACCATTCTATGCGTCTACAGTTTCCCATGGTTGATCATCCACTTGTGTGCAAAGAAAAACACTTGTTGTTAGTCAATATTTATATTCATTCATAACCAGTGCATAATTCATATTTTTTTTCAAATGCATACACACAATAGGATTTTTCATTCTTAACTTCAACTTTTGATTAAGGGGGTTAAGATAGAGGGTTACTCCTTTTTAAGAGTACTTCAAATGGAGTTTCTGCACAACTCGTTCATGAGACCAAGCAGGCCAAGTGTTGTAACCATGCCCTGATACCAATTTGTAACACACCCACTACGACATAATAGATTTTTCGCCTTTTTCTCCTTTTTCTCGAGGGCAGGGATGATTTTAGGGGCCAAATTTCGCTCATGGGCTAATTTTCCATGGTTTTTCCAAAAACAAGATTCGCTATTTTAAAAATGATTCACCCAAATTCTATAGGATAAAATTATTTTACCTTAAAAATCGCCAAAATTTTATAAATTTTTTATAAAATACTTAGAAATTTGAATATTTTTACAAAAATATCGCCAAAAAATTATAGTTGACATATAAAGAATTAGTAAGATTCGCTAAGGTTTCTACATTTTAAAATAAATTTCTATCCTTAAAATCATCCCTACTCGAGGGACAGAATCCCCAAGTTCCTATGAGGTCCTAGCGCAGGTGAGCTCTTCCTATCGAAACCTTCACTAAACCAATCCATCAGTTCTTTCATTGAAAACCCATTGTGTACAACTCAAGCACCAGACAAGGGCTTCACCTCCATGTGATCCTCAGTTATGACCCCGAGCCAAGCCAAGAGGCACCTTTCGCATTTTGTGACTCAGTCATGCCCGAGAGTCAAGTCTTTCGACTCTTCAAACTCTGAAACCTGAAATCATACCTTCGTTGAGATCAATAGCTATGATTCTTCCCCCCTAATCCGATGGTCCTGGCCATATCGAGATTTCAATAACCAAGAGTTAGAAATACAAGAGAGTCAAGACTTTCGACTCTTCAAACCCTGAAACCCGAAACGCAAGTTCTTGTATGAGATCCAATGACCCACAGGATTTCAGAGATTTCCCCAAACCCTGACCACTCACCACGTGTCTCCTTCGATGGACGGTCTAGATCCTTTCAGGACTCCTCCTTTCTACCACGTGACCCTGTCCTGTGACCTAGGGTTCATCCTCAGAGCGTGTCGGGGTTTCGCGTAACGGGGTTTTGCGACTGGCGAAGATGAGGGGTCTTGCCCTTTGGTTTCCCGGGTGCCGAAACGCAAAAATGCCAAAACCTATTCACACTAATTTGATTCAGAGTTTCACATACCAGGACTTTGCAACTTGCGAAGACGAGGGGTCTCGCCCTTTGGTTTCCTAGGTGCCAAAACACCGAAATGCTAAAATCTATTCATGCTAAATGGATGGTTTAGATCACTCCTGGATCAACAACCATGATCACATTGCAATTTCATGAATCGTGAGTTCGTGCAGTTCTACCCCTTTGACCACTCCAAGTCGTGGGTCAGCAAAATGCTACCCAACTTCCACATGTCCTATGCTGATGGACGGTTCCGAATACTTTGGTACTTTTAGGACATTGTCAAGTCCACTCTCCTGCCTATGCAAAGGTTAATATCGACGGTCAATAAATCCCTGAAAGGTTCTTAGATCTATGGTCCTAGACAAGGGGGAGCTTGCTTTAAGTCACCCATTCTGGACCCCCCCCCCCCCCCCCCCCCCCCTCACAACGTCTACAGGCACCGCGGGGCCGGCCCCCCCCCCCCACACCTACCCTGATTAAAGGTAGATAGGCAAAGGGGGTCCGGAATCCAACCTTAACCCTAGATCTGGGCTTCCCAATCTAGGCCGTCGAAACTTGCGCGCTCAATTCAGAACACCACCCTCCCCCACCACAACTTTAAAGGTAGAATGGAGAGGGGGCTCTGCAATGGAACCCTGGCCGTAGATCTGGGTGTGCAGATTCTGGCCGCCCAGATTTTCCAGCCACTTAATGAGACACGCATTTTGCGACCCAACTTAGGGTAAGTGGGTTTCTCTTGACAGATCCATCGGTCTTGATAGATATAGGGTATTTTCAAAAAGATTCCAACCGTTTGTCTACCAAACGATGGGGTATTCTCTTTTGATAATTGGACTCACTATACTTTCTGAGCTTGAATCACGATATTCAACCTCTCGGAGCTTCCAACTCCCACAACTCCAAGACCTTAGAGATATACTCTTTCTTGCATAAGGTTTCCATACCCGAATCACATGAACCTTCGGATGGTTTCTAGTCGAGTCTCTAGGTAAAGGTTCAGTGTGGTTCCAAGGTTTATTGGGTAATTCACGAGGAAGAGTACTCTCATGGTGCCTTCCTAGAACATTATGAGAATCAAGCAAACAAGACGACTCTCAGTGGAGAAAACTCATGCCCCAGACTTAATCATTTGTACATAAACCAACTATGGCATGTAAGTGTACACATGCATCCATTATTTCTAGTCTAAAAAACAAGGCAATCATTCCACATAGAAATCATTATGGGCGTATAAGCATGAGCATGTATTCATGATAATTCAATTCAAAATATAAGGCATAAAACATTGATCAAATCCACCAGGTGTGATGCAACTGCTGAGAGGGGTGCTTGTTTCCACCCAATCGTAGACTCAATGACTCCAAATGGATTTACCACTAGCCACCCCTAAGCTAGACCACGATGCTTTGAGATTCAGTCTTCTATTTCCAGCTCCATGGAAGTCCAGGATGAAGGTTACTCTCCTTCTCCTGATACAGAAAAATAATTCCAAGACGAAGGTTACTCTCATTCTCCTATGTTCAGAGCTCCCTGTGATTTCAGAGTTTCTCTAATTCTCTTCTGCGATCCCCTGTCGCATGATCTCCCTCTTTCCTCTTCTCTTCTACCACACTTCCTCTCTTGCCTTTTTCTCTGCAAGATTGTATGTGGTGTGAATTTCCCCATCGATGGTCAGGTTTGAGAGTTTTTATGGATGGGCGGTTCACCCCCATCCCCTCATTAACTTGCAGGAGCCTCCCCACCTACCAATCTGACAGGAAATTCATTCCAGGGTCAGAGAGTTACTTTGGTCTTTGAGAAAGTAAAAACCAGTACAATACTGGCTCGGTGGAAGTTAATGCAACCATTCCAGGTCCCTTCCACCACCTCTCATTAGACATTGTGGTCTCTTTTAGCACATCCCCCTCCCAGCAGTCATGCAACACATCTTCATAAAATAATTTACATTCATTGACCTTTATACAAAGGTCCATCAAATCAAACATTCACATCTTTGAGTTTGCCATAGTTCTTGGCCAATATATTTATTTTTACAGATTGGGGGAAATAGGCTATTACAGTGGAAATGTATGGTTGGAACATGGTAGGCCGATGTGGTAGGTGATGTGGACGATGACATGGATCTTTTAAGACCATCACAAATGGATGTAGTTCACAATAAGGAATTCAATGGTCAGGATACATCCTCTCTCATGATCGATGTCTAGGATTCATTCTTTAGGTTCATGGTTCATTGGCATCGGATGAAATGAGTTGCTCTTATTAAGGACTCAGTCAATTTCATTGATTCTCGATGGCTTCATTGATGATCGATGAAATATGTTTGTTTTTTTGAATTGACTCAAAATCTAGTTGACGTCGATGGCTTCATATGTGCTTTAAAAATTCCTTCATCGGGATCGAGAGTTTGGTAAACTTCTACTCTTTTTCTTTCACCCAAATCACTTGATGAGTTCATCGACACTCTTTAGAGAAAGTTGTGATTTTTCTATTTTTTAACTTCTTTCTTTTGTTTTCCTTTCCTGATGCAAAACATGATATTTTTTGTATTTTCTTGAGATTTTAAATGCAAAGAAAACAAAGGGAAAAAATGAATAAAATTAACAAAGGAAAAATATGAAACCTACGTAAAGATGAAAGAGAAAGGTTTATAATGGTTAAAATAAAAGTGGCACCCAAAAATTGAAAACTTTAAGGGTGTGTTGATGACTCAACACTCTTGTTTCCTAACCCTTGTCCATTGTAGCCCATTTTCTTTAGGATTTTAGAGCCAATACCCCCAGTATGATTCTCAAATTCACCAAGTTGTTCTTGAGAGATGTCTATGGAAGGTGAACTTACCAAGGCGGCCTTATTTATGGTGCTAACATCTGTAGTGGTAATGGAAGGTTGTATTGTTCCTATGTGCTCTTGGACAACTTCTTGAAGCCTTGTCAAGGCCTTCTCCTTCCTACCAACTCTAGTTGCAGTTGCATCATCATCTGTGTGAACCTATCCTCTTGACAATTATCCATTTGAATGACCTTCTCACAAAAATATACAAGCTACGCCTTGTTCTTGTCCCAATCTATCCTGACTGCAATGAGGGAGGCTTGGTCTTCTTTAAATTTCCTCTTAAGAAATGGAAACAATTTGGTAGAAGTATCCATGTGCTTCTCCATCTATGCCATCCTCAGGTTAAACATATTAACCTCCACCTTCAAGCTCTCATTCTCTTCTCAAAGCTCGACATTGTTGGCCCTTAAGTCTTCAAACTTATCTCTACATGATTTTCCCATGTTTCAGTTCACAACATTATGTTCACAGTTATGGATGCAGTGTCTCGATCAAGAATGCAACTTCTATGATACCATTTGATCCATAATTGATGGGATCATAGCCCATTCGCTTCACCAACATGGACCCTATGTGATATTTTATTTCTAAACTCTATCTCATTTTGTATAGTGTCGTGCACAATGACCTTAATACTTCTCTGGAGGATGCAATACCTATTCTTTGTGTAATCTCTACTCCAAATGACTAATTGGCTCCCTATGTGTGTAACCTACATACAAGTAGCCACATAACAATGCTATGGAAAATCATCTTTGGTCCTCAATGTGAGAGTTTTTGTTGGCATCCCATTCAATGGGTATATTCTCCAACAATCAACTACCTAATTAGTTTTCTCTGTGTGGTAGTCCTCAAGGACTCTTCACTCATGGTAGAGTCCTTAAGGACTCTTGAGTCATGGTAGTCTCCAAGGAATCTTTACTCAATCTAAATATGATGTGAATGTAGATATGTGCTCACTAGTGAATGGTGAATTGTTACACATCTGCTCACCAACTATTACCCATGATTTTGGTGTATTGATGATGGTGTACTCAGGCTCCTAATAAGAACTTTCTCCTGATAAAAGTGACATTCATCTCTTCCTAGAAAACATATTTTTGAAGAGAGTTCGCAGGTTGCTTATATCCTAGGGTGTGAGAATGACCCATTCTTGTAGGCTACCTTCAGCTAGGGTGCGAACTTCTCACACTCTGCTACATAGCTAGGGTGAGAACTTGTTCTCAAGCTTGGAAAAAGATGAAGTCTCGATGTTTCTAGAAGGGAATCTTCTAGAGAATGGGTTGGCATTCGAATGGTTATCGTTTTACTGGTTTCCCTGATATTGTGGGATCATTCTTATCCAAGCAACCATCTCATCCTCTCCTATATATTGATGGGATTCTCATGGAAAAGGTTAAGAAAGATTAATTGGAGAATTGGTGAAGGAATTGTGTGAAGGACCTAGCTTGAACAAGAGCTTGGAGACTCTAGCAAGTCTATCAAGAGGAATTGGATCTTCTTCATACAAGGATCGAGCAAGTGTGTGTGTTGGAACCAAGATCCACTGAAAGGAATCTTACGACATCAAGGCGATCAGGTAGTATCTTCTACTTTCGATTAATATGATACAGTGGCATGTCCTTTTCCCATAAAGTCATTCTTACTTTATTGTGTAATTCCTTGATCATACACATAAGTTAACAATTGAATATATCTTTCTATCTTCACTTTGGTTGGTTTGTGTTGTCTTGATCTTGACCTCACGAGAACACCAGAGCAAAGCGGGAGCAATAGAGACCCTAGGAAGCAATACAAAGGTATGTTACCTGTTCCTCCCTACTAGCTAATTCGATGGTCATAATTTAGGTAAAAAGTCATGTCTTGTCCTGTTTTGTTCTAGATCCAGGTGGATCTAGGGAGATCTGTTAGTGTCTGCACCTACCGATTAGTCCGATAACAAAATTGGTGATT
Organism: Picea glauca; assembly: GCA_000966675.3. Taxonomy (NCBI): domain Eukaryota; kingdom Viridiplantae; phylum Streptophyta; class Pinopsida; order Pinales; family Pinaceae; genus Picea; species Picea glauca. The sequence continues at coordinate 123,587 of JZKD02S2181774.1, forward strand.
CCTTGGAATGAATTTAATAATTTTTTACTTGGAAGATCACATTCCAAGGTTACCCCCTCAACTCGTGTTCCAGATCCAAGTGATTGTCTCAGACAAAAGCATTTGTCGAACCATTATCGACGAGGGTGCCTCGGCGTGTGTCATGTCTCTTACTTGCTGGAAAGCCATTGGCTCTCCCTCTTTGAATGAATCCCAGAACACTCTCAAAGCCTTTAATGGCTCTGGTTTTAAGCCCTACGATTTCCTTCCTTCATTGCCAATCATGTTAGAAGGCAAAACGGTCCAAGTCGAAGTGGAAGTCTTTGACTCTCCTCTTGATTACAATCTTTTGCTTGGCCGCAGCTGGATCAATTCCATGCACGCAGTTGTGTCGACCCTTTTTTTTGTGGTACGTTTCCCACATCAAGGGAAGGTAGTCACCATCAACCAATTATCCTTCTTTAACTCCGATACTCGTACTGGCACTGTACCATTCATCGCTAAAACCCCACCGGGTTATGAGAACATTGGTGTAGGCCTTCTTAAAGACTCTTCGTTAATGGGTACTTTCCCCATTCCACCGCCCGATGTTCCATGCTCGTCAGTTGCTTCAATCAACATGATCTCCACCTCGATTCACGAAATTCTTGCATCTCACGACCAATGGATAGTACCTAACCCTGGAGATCATCTTTGTTACGACGACGAAATGTCGTTAAGTCCAGTCAAATCCTCCTATCAGGCCATTCAATCGACAACCCCTTCTACCCCCTCTCTTGGTGAGTTATCTCCATATCCCTTCCGTGTCATTTTTCCCACAGATGAGATGATCATGTCTGTTATGGAGGACACCCCTTGGGACGATGATCATCATCATTCCATCCTCTTTCTGGAGAAACATACCATTGAGAACTACCAACAGATCTCGACCCCATCGACCGTTGTTGTCATCTTAACCATTCCTGAATCCACACACGATGTGTTTTCCGAAGGGAACTTAAGCAATATCTCGCCCACTATTCCCCTTGACATATCCATCAAACCTAGAATTGTCGAAAATGTCCATATTGGAGCTTCTTGTTCCCCTGACGAAATCATCACCTACACGTCCCTTTTCAAAGAGTTTCGTGACATCTTCACCTGGAGATATGAAGAAATGTCGAGTATCGACCCTGACATTGTGATACATGAGATCAAGACATACCCTGATGCTAAACCCGTCTGGCAACGCCTTCGTCCAGTTCACCCACGTAAAGCGGCTGCTATCAAGATCGAAGTCGAGAAACTTCTCAAAGCCGGATTTATTTACCTGGTGGCCCTCACTGACTAGGTTTCCACTCTTGTCTTGATCGACAAGAAACAAGGCACAATTCATGTATGCATTGATTATAGGGATATCAACAAATATTGTCCCAAAGACAAATTTCCTACCCCCTTCGTCGATCAGATTGTCAACGATTGCGCTGGAAGTGAAATATTCTCTCTGATGGATGGTTTCTCCAGGTATAATCAAATCAACATTGTTCCCGAGGATCAACATAAGACTTCTTTTATTTGTCCTTGGGGTACTTTTGCCTATCGGAAACTCCCTTTTAGTCTCAAGAACGTTGGCGCAACTTTTCAACGTGCTATGTCTTATGCCTTCCATGATATCAAGCACATCATGCAACCATATCTGGAGATTTCCCTGCTCACTCAATGCGTCGAGTTGATCATCCAAACCACCTCTGAGTCATTTTCGTCTGCTATCAGTTTTACCGTATACGTTTGAATCCTCACAAGTGTTTTTTTTGCATGGAATCCAGCCACCATCTAGGCTTTATTGTTTCACGTCAAGGGATCAGGGTAGATCCATTAAAGGTTGAGGTGATCCCTAATCTCCCTCCTCCTTCTACACTTCACCAGTTACAAAGTTTGCATGGGAAAGCAAACTTTCTTTGTCTTTTTATCCCAAATTACGCCGAGATAACTCGTGGATTTACGCGGCTCCTAAAAAAGGGCTCTGAGTTCATCTGGGATACCATCACAAACAATTCTTTCAAAGATTTGAAATTATCCCTAACACGTGTTCCTCTTCTCTTTCCCCCCGATTACAGTCGCGATTATTTCCTCTACCTTGTCGCCTCAGATTACACCATTGGTATGGTTCTCTTCCAAGAGGATGATGCTAATGATGAAAATGTTATCTATTACTTGATTCGAAGTCTAATGCCTACCGAAACCAAGTATTTACATGTCAAAAAACTGGCCTTGGCAGCCGTCCAAGCCGTCCAACGCTTCTGGCACTATATCCTCTCTCGCAAGACTATAGTTATTTCTAACTGCAACCCTATGCAACATATTTTCACACGTCAATTGCTAGGGGGAAAATACTCCAAATGGATCATGATACTCCACGAGTTTGACTTGGAATTCGAACACGCCAAGTCCAAGAAGTCCTTAGTGTTTGCTGAGTTGATATGCGACTTTCCCTATTCTGAAACGAAATATGTAGCAGCTGATTCATTACCCAATGAATCCCTTTTCCTCATCAGCACTGATGATATTTGGTATGGTAATATCATCATATATCTCCAAACCCAGAATTTTCGTCCAACTTTGTCTAGTACTGACCAACGTTGAATACGCTACCAAGCCCGTTGATATATTATCCTTGGGGATACTCTTTATCGTCAGGGGATTGACTCAGTTTTTCGATGCTGCCTAACGTTCAACGAAGCTGAGAAAGCTCTGAATGACTGCCATTCTGGAATCTATGGTGGTCATATGTCTGGGTATGCTACTGCCTAGAATATCTTATGAGCAGGGTATTTTTAACCTTCTTTAATTAATGACTGCATCATCACCGTCCAAAAATGCCATGCTTGCCAGACCTATAATCATAAGATATGGTCACATCCCACTCCTCTTCACCCTGTGGTCTCCATTGATCCCTTTGTGAAATGGGGCATCGATTTCATGAAATGTCACCCCCACTCGGCCGGGGGGCATGGATACATTATTGTAGCCATATATTACTTTACGAAATGGGTCGAGGCAATGCCGACATTTGACAACACTGGAAAGACCGCAACATTATTTATTTTTAATCACATCATAGCTCGTTTTAGCGTCCCCTAGGCTATCATCACTGATCATGGTATCCACTTTTGAAACTTCATGAGGTCTAACCTTACTGAAACGTTGGGTCTTCGCCATGAAAACTCAATTCCCTATTACCCACAAGCCAACGGCCAAGTCAAAGAAATTAACAAAGTTCTCATAACTATGCTCCGACGAATGATAGGGATTCACAAAACAAGTTGGCACACAATGTTGTTTTCGGCATTGTGGGCTTACCAGACATCCGTTAAGTCCGCTACTCGGTTTACACCTTTCTGGTTAGTCTATGGTTTGGAAGCCATTCTCCCGATTGAATGCGAGATACCCTCTTTAAAACTAGCTGTTGAACTCCTACCAAACACTTTCGCTAAGGAAGAATGTCTATTGTATCTTATGCAATTAGACAAAACTCAACGCGATGCTACCCTAGTCATAAAAGCTCAAAAAAAATGTGTCAAGGCCCAATACGACAAACATGTCAAGCCTCGCATTTTCTCCAAAAGAGATCTCATTCTCCTCTATGAACAAGATCGAGATATGCTAGGAGCTGGAAAATTCAAAGCCATGTGGAGAGGTCCTTACATCGTTAGATGAGTTTTGGAAAAAGGGGCTTATGAGTTAGTAGATTACGATGGTATCCCTTTAATTGAACCTAGAAATGGGTTGTACTTGAAGAAGTACTATGCATAAGATCACATGTGCACAAGTACCTGTATTTTTATTGTATCATACTTATTGTGTGTTACTATAGCTTGCTTTTGTCATTATCTGGTCTCTGCCCTTATGTGACATTGTGTTTGATTTTCAGATGTTGGAGTCTTCACTACCCTACATTGGCTTCGCTAATGGTGCTAGTCGTAGTACTCATAACCTTACTTCCGCTACATGGGCGATTTACGCCCCTACAAACGAACTTGTCTCCTTATGAGGTGTGTGTCTTGGCCGTGCGACCAACAATATTGCAGAGTATAACATCGTTATTGAATTATTGATTGATTCTATCTCACTCAGAATCCGTCATTTGGTTGTGCGACTCAATTCATAGCTTGTAATACTATAGTTAAGTAATGTCTATACTATTCAAAGTCCTACTTTGTTACAGGTGTATTTGCGAATTCGCCTCTTGGAACATTATTTTGATTATATTGAATATCAACATATTCCTCGACGTCTAAATAAATTAACTGATGCATTAGCTAACTATGTATTAGACAGACATTTGGGTCATTTATAAATCAATCACATCAATTTTCACACAACACAAGATAAACCAGTAGAAGCCGTATGTATATATAACGATCAAAAGAGTTTTTACAAAAAAGTTCTGTCTTAGGACCAAAATTTCAAAATCTAAAGCTCATAGCTTCTACAAAGTGACGTCATGGATGACATTCATGGTAACACATAACTTCCTAGGAAACCCTATGAAGCAGTCAACCAATGGACTCTGACACTCCTATTGTATGACGTTGATAACGTCGTGGAACCTCTCCAAGAGGCATGTCCGAAATATCTGCTATCAAACCCTCTAGGTTTTGTTCCACTGCTTCATAATCTTCGACGTCCCATCATGGCACTAGCGCCACCTCTCCTTGTTGCTGAATAGGAGAAGTACCAGGAGGTCGGTAAGGTCCCACATCTGTGTCATCAAAAAAAAATTTTGTATTTAGACCCTCGACGAACATTAAAAAACATTTTCATATGATAAAATTCACAAAAACATTTAAAAAGAAAAAAAATTGTGTACTTCTTACCAAGTTCCCCCCACTGAGCACCCTCAGGCAAAACCAAATCTAGATCTCCTCGGAAATCCAACTTGGCATAAGCATAATCATCGACCATCAACATCTGTGGTCGCAACCAATCGAAGAAGGTATCATTATATTTGATAATTGGTCCAGCTACGTGCCGGGCCATGAGCTGACACCATCTCAACATTCTTGGATCTGTTGGAGCCAGTAAATCCCACTCAACTTGTAGCCTCAGCAAGGGAACCCTCTCGAGAAAGAAGGACACTAACAAAGACCCATACCCAAATTGCTTTAGGTCACCTCGCCTGCATTTGGTCAACTGCCTCTTCATTCTACGAAGCACTGCATCTGCCTAGTTAAAAACCCGAGGCTCAATACACTCTATGGCATACTGAAAGTGGCTCTGGAGAGCCATGTGAGGAGAAACACTCCAAGCCATATGAGCAATGGTGAACAAAATAGTGCGGAGGGTCAAATCCCGCACTCCCCAAATAGCTACTTTCCCTTTTCTCCTCTCTGCCTCTGGAACACAATGCAAGCGACAGTACTCACTCATAGGCAACCCACCACCTCTTCTACCAGTCAGGCTCACTACCAGTCAGGCTCACGTGGTACCCATGTTGTGACAGTCCTATCAAAAATTAAATGTCCTCAATATCCAAGGACAATGTGTGGACTCCTACATGGAATACTTGCTGATCGAGATCCCACATATGCACAAGGTACTCCAATAACCTGACTTGGACCCTCATGCCCAGGATACGAAAGAATTTCAGAAGACCACAGTATCGTAAAGTGGCAACAGTGGTTGGATGATTTCCGGCAATGGAATCATATTCTTTGTGCTCCCTTTCTTGCCATTCCAGAACCATGGTGATGGCCAAATGCCTGCATAATAAGAATAAGAAGAAAGTTAATAACTCTATTCAACACTTGGTATCTTTTCATTGAGAAAAACTTTAAAATTTTTTTCCACTTGGCGGTTCTTGCAGGTGCCCTTTAGGTACAGTGCGAGGTTCTCGCAGGCACCTTTGGGCTCACCTACGAGAACCTTTGGGCTCACATGTTTTGATTGTTTTTTATGGTTTTTGTACAAAACCTCAAGCTTAGTCTTTGTCCGTTCTCACGCTCGAAAATACATGAGAACACAATCAAGCACACTTTTATCACTTTTTCGGGCTCAACAAGGATATACGAAAAAGGAACCCCCCTGGAGTCTCCTTTAAGCTCTTTTCAGACTCTCTAAACATGAAAAGATTGACAAGTGACCTTGCTATTTTCATGCTCGTTAAAGTATTTGAAGAAAACATCTGTTGGGCAATAATTTATCACTTTTTTGGTCTCATCAGACTATTTTATGAAAAATGAATTGAGAGAGTTCTCTTTTAAGTGTTTTTCCAGACTCTATAATCATGAAAAACCTTCGAGTTTTCTATCTTTGGACTCGTTAAACAAACATCGACAGACCCATAATGGGACCGAACCACTCCTTCCTGGGGTTCGTTAAACATACTCCAAAGGACTCATTCGAAGGATGAGCTTATATCAACAAGCATATGTTATCCTCCTCAAGCTTGTGTAAAGATAAAGAGGTACTCAGTAGAAATGGTGGGGGGAAATTTGGGAAAGGGGTGTGTTATCGTATCCATATTAATTGGTAGTAAGTGTCGCTCTTGAACATGACACCCCCCTATTCATTATTTGAAGCCACTTTGGGAAATCCATTTGTCTCTCATTCGATTTGCTACAAGGTCATACTCTGTGTCATCTCTGAGTCAATGCTGCCAAATCATTGGTCATGTCATTCATATGTTCAAGAGAAGTTCATCTGAAACTTTTATTGAGTCGACCATCTGCAGTTGTCCATTCTCTCCATGTCGGCCTTCCCTGTGTCTAGTCCAACTTATATCATCCTCTGTTTCACCTTCAAAATTTGTTACTCATTTCGTGTCATTGATGGGGGATACATCAAGGCCCTCTTGTGACAAGTTTTGTTCCATCGACTTCAGCTCATTATCTGGAAACAAGACTTAGAAATTCTTTGGTACCTTGGAACTTGCATGCCTCAATGGCAGGTTTCTTCGCTTTCGACAGTGGGTTTCCATCATTGACCCCTGATCAAAATATTCTGTTGGATGTACGACCTCAACTCATTCATTTACATTCGATGGATTGTACTAGTGTACCTTGGGAGTCATTGATATTAATGGTGATTTCCCTCGCACTTGTTAAAGGTTTCATCAATGACTGGTAATCAAGTGGTTTCTACCATGTTCGACTTCAACACATGTAATCACATGGTTAGATTCATACTTTTGGGCGATGGGATTGAAGACCCTGGATGTTATCTCTTTGTCTAGGTTGCGATGGAATATGTATAATCTGCGACACATAGATCCACTTTGTACGTCTCGTGGCTATGTCGTCTCAATTTGAATTTTATCGCATAGATCCACAGTGTATTCCTGGTGGCTATGCTATATTTTGACGGCATGGATCCACAGTGTATGATTGGTGGCCATGACCTATGCTTATAATGTCATCTATCTATGATCTGAGTATGGGAATGCCTACCTCAAAATTAATATGATATGCTACAGATGCTTGGTTGTTTGCAGGTTTCTGATTAGGTGCACTCCTAGTTTTTGACACACACATGCAGTTTACAAAGTATTTTGGTTGTCACTGATTCCAGCCTCATACTTTGGGGGGCATTCTGTTACCCATGATTTTGGTGTATTGATGATGGTGTACTCAGGCTCCTAATAAGAACTTTCTCCTGAGAAAAGTGACATTCATCTCTTCCCAAAAAACATATTTTTGAAGAGAGTTTGCAGGTTGCTTATATCCTAGGGTGTGAGAATGACCCATTCTCATAGGCTGCCTTCAGCTAGGGTGCAAACTTCTCGCACTGTGCTACATAGCTAGGGTGCGAACTTGTTCTCAAGCTTGGAAAAAGATGAAGTCTCAATATTTCTAGAAGGGAATCTTCTAGAGAATGGGTTGGCATTCAAATGGTTATCTTTTTACTGGTTTCCCTGATATTGTGGGATCATTCTTATCCAAGTAACCATCTCATCCTCTCCTATATATTGATGGGATTCTCATGGAAAAGGTTAAGCAAGATTAATTGGAGAATTGGTGAAGGAATTGTGTGAAGGACCTAGCTTGAATAGGAACTTGGAGACTCTAGCAAGTCTATCAAGAGGAATTGGATCTTCTTCATACAAGGATCGAGAAAGTGTGTGTGTTGGAACCAAGAGCCACCGAAAGGAATCTTGTGACATCAAGGAGATCAGGTTGTCTCTTCTACTTTTGATTAATATGATACAGTGGCATGTCCTTTTCCCATAAATTCATTCTTACTTTATTGTGTAATTCCTTGATCATACACATAAGTTGACAATTGAATATATCTTGCTATCTTCACTTTGGTTGGTTTGTGTTGTCTTGGTCTTGACCCCACGAGAATGCCAGAGCAAAGCGGGAGCAATAAAGACCCTAGGAAGTGATACAAAGGTATGTTACTTGTTCCTCCCTACTAGCTAATTCAATGGTCATAACTTAGGGAAAAAAGTCATGTCCTGTCCTGTTTTGTTCTAGATCCAGGTGGATCTAGGGAGATCTGTTAGTGTCCACACCTACCGATTAGTTCGATAACACCAACCTAAATCACATTTAAAAACCGGGGATGTTACATGCATAACGTTAAGTCACCTAATGGGTTGATATAGTCGGATGCAGGCTCACACATCTTCTATACCTTGGAAAATGGATGGATGGGCTTCCATTTTGTAGATATGACCATGACGGCACATAAATGGGCAGGAAGCCGACACCTTGGGAAGTGCATCCCATACATTATTCAACACTTCATGGATAACATTGCACTTGGTTATTATTGGAAACTACTCAGATAGGTGGTGCACAATCACTCCACCCTAGATGATGCCCCTCTCACCCTAACATTGTGTTCTTGATGATGATCTCATGTGTTGGGGCTTGTTTACCACTTGGACACCATGTGATAGCTAGAGATTTGACATGGAACTTGACGATGGTTTTCCACCTTGCTTACATTGCTTGATGATGGCATGAGGCCTTCAAAGGGTCTTTTCACCCATTGGAGGTTCGACGTCACCACACATGTGACGTTATGATGTTTTATTTGCATAATTTATCACTTGCAGAGGCTATTTTTAGGGGTCTTCCCCACTTGTTATCACGAAGTAATGTCATTTCACTTTATTATTCAGGATTATAGCACTTGGTTTCCTCATATAAATAGAGGAAGAACTCAAACTCTTTTTTGATCACCATATCTCCTCACACTTGTGAGAGAGCTCTCTAGAAAATATTTGCTCTACTTATTTTTCTCTCTTCAAGTCTATGCACACTATTGGAGTGATGTTTTGGATGGATGTTTCTTTTGTTGGTGGTGATCTCTTCATGAACTAGGGTTTCCTGATGCTAATGTGCCTTCCTAGTAAGTGTTTCCTTTGATTGCATGTAGTGTTTTCTTGGTTAATCTTGGTAATTTTATGTATTAGAGTGGTAATTTTGCATGTTATCATGATATTTTTGAAATCTTGAAACCCTAAGGAAGGATTAAGAGTGGTTATCCACTTCTCTTGTTGTTTTCACCTTGAATTTTTGAAGCATTTAGGATTTTCCCTAAGGGTTAAGAGAGACTACCACCTTAAGGCTTATGTTAGCTAGGGTTTGGTTCTAGGGGTTAGGAGTGGCTATCTCCCTAGGTTCAAAGCCTAGTTCTATTCATCTTCTTTGTTAGACACATTAGAGAAAGTGGGATGGAACTTAGGGTTTATGAGTGGATAAACCTTAGTTTTTTCTTCCTTTGAGATTTGACCTAGTTCTATGAGGGGATAGCTCTATGGCTCAAATATTCACCTTTTCTCTTACTTGGCCTCCTTTGACGCATTATCTTGACTCCATTTTCCCTAAGGAAGTAGATGACACTAGTTTTATGTGTGTGATGCTTTATACTCTTAACAACTTCAAAACCCTCAATTAATCTAGCTTTATGACATCATTGACTTGTTAGTTATACCTCGACACTTTGCAAAATCATTGGATAACTTGTTGCTATCATAAAGTGAATTCTACAACCATTAGGGCTTGTATTTATTGATGCATACTTAGTTAATATTGTGGAAAAAATTGCTTAGAAATCTCATTTAGCAATTCGATATTGTACTACTTGTTGAATGCTAATTTCTCAGGCATAATTTCTAATTTTGCAAATTTCTTATTGTGATATAGACTGATTTAATGCTTCAATTTTACAACAACAATTGGTTTTACTTTTTATTTAGTGTCTAAAGGTGATTAATAAGCAATGCAATTGTCTATTATATGCATTTGAATGTTTCTTGTCTCGTACATGTTAACCAATTACCTCTTTCAACCTAATCATTCCTTTCACCCCTCCTAGACCTAGCTTAATCTTTTTAGTGACTAAGATAGTAGGTTAAAGACTTATATTTGTCTTAGCTTTGCTATATATGTACTTAGATGAGAATGGTAGATATCTCCATTTGTTACATAAGATTGACATCTTCTTTGAAGACAAAGATTTATAACCTAGTCTTTATTTATCTTATCTTATTTATAGTTTTAAAGTATGCATATTTTCATATTGTTTCATAATGTTGTTTGTAATTCTGGAAATAAATTGTGTATGGAATTTTTGAAATATCCAACATCTACAAACAACATTATTTATATTTATTTTTTATTTGCAATAAGTTATCAATAAAGGAATAGGTAAGAGAAAAGAACTTAAAAGACATTCCTGTGGCTAGAGGGATTTACTTAACTCATTTGATGTTTGTAGATGACTTAATTATGTTTGGGAATGACAGTTTTGGAGAGTGGATTTTATATAAGGACCTTTTAAAAAATTTTAGCAAAGAAACTGGTATGGCTTTTAGTTCACAGAAATCAATGTTTCTTGAAGCAGGATGGACAACAAAGGATTTAGCTTTACTGAAGGAGATTCTGCCTTATGATGTAAATTCGGTAGATACAGGTTTCAAGTATCTTGGTTGTTTTCTTAAACCCAACTGTTATAAGAAGGTTGATTGGTATTGGTTGGTAAGAAAGTTTGAGAAAATGATTCCAAGCTAGAGTCTAAGATGATTGAGTTTAGGGGGAAGGGTGATACTAGCTAAAGTTGTACTTGAAAGTATACCTATTTATTGGCTTTCCCTGGCTAAGATCCCAAAAAGTATACTCAATATTATCAGAAGGAAAATGTTTAGTATTGTGTGGTCTAGAAAAAAGGATAACGAAGGGATACATTTGATAAGATGGGATAAACTAGCCAAACCTAAAAATATGGGAGGCTGGGGTATAAAAAAATTATTTACTTTTGGGAAAGCCCTTGCAGCAAAAAGCTTATGGAGATGCCTAATGATACCTAGTATTTGGCATGAGGTAATTGTTAGAAAGTACCTTAGGAAGAAGTCGATGGTTGCTTGGCTTAGGCAAGGTAATAGAAAGTGGACTGGTAGATCTAATATCTAGAGGGCTCTTACTTCTTCTCTAAGTATTATATTAGACTCGCTAGCCTGGAAGCCAGGAGATGGAAGGGATGTCAGAATTGGTACGGATCCCTTGGTTGGGTCATACAATTTTTATCAACTTTCAAGGAATCTTATATAAAAACTAAAGGAGCTAGGAATAGAATTCATGTCACATGTAAGATCAGTGGATCTAGAAAACACAAGACAAACAGGGTGGTTAAAGGTAGAGGTTTTAGGATTGGAAGGAGACACAATAGTTGAATGGAATAACTATGTAAAATGTTTAGCAAGTTTGGGAATTGAACTGAATAATGAAAAAGATTTACTTATTTGGTCATGGGATACCAAAAGTGAACAAGTAAGTGCAAAAAAATCCTATGAAGTAGAAATGTTGGAGAGCAAAGTGCCTGAACCTGCATTCTGGTATAGTGATGTTTGGCATTAACTCATCTTAAAGCAAAACATATTTACACACAGCGAATGTTGGAGAATGAAGTGCATGAATTTCACACATCTTAAAGCACAACATATTTACAGAGAATACAAGGAATTTATATACTTTCAAAAGTAACTTTAACTCTTGAGGAATATGGTCTATATTTTGCAGCGGTTAAAGAAGGACAAGCATAATTTTTTGATAGAATAAAAATAGCCTAACTAAACACTTCACTGGGTAAAGACTTGTTATTGTTGAGCGGTTTAAAGATGAATCTTTTTTCTGTAGACTCTATAAAAGAGTTTTCTAGCTCTGTTGAAATGTAGAATGTAAAGACAGGATGTAATCTCTAATTGTATTGCAGCAACAAAAGAAAAGTAATTCTGAACTATTATAAAGCTTTTGTAACAGAGAAATTATATTTTCTAATATAAGACATTTTTCTTATGAAGATATGTCCGGCAGAATAAACAACTTGATAAACACGTACCTGACCAATCATGCTGCAATTCTCACATCGATGTTCTCTCTTGGAGTAGAGATTTGGCGCAGTGTAGTCCTTCTATCCGGAGCTGTCTCTGTGTTAATCATCCTCCTCCTCCTCCACATATACTTTCAACAGTTTAATGATCTTATGAGTGGAGGGAGAGGCGAACTAGGACTCCTCAATTCTCTGGTTCAAAATTCTTAGATATGGATGTGCATTCTTTGGTGTTTATTTGTCAGGTGTGTTTAATAAAAACTTTATAAAAATGTCTCTTTAATAAAAAGGAAAAATCTCTCTTCGTATAAAAATGTCTCTTATGTCTCTTTAATAAAAAGAGGAATGAAGGGAATAGTCGGTATGTACTTTTTTAAATATCGAAAACCAATAAAATGTAATGTACATGTGATGTCTAAGATTTAAATTTATTTTAAAATAAAATGTATAAATGAAAAATAAATAATTATAATTAAAACTAAAGAGAGAGAGCAGGTACTATAATGATTAGCTAGGGCAGGGGACTTACTAAAGTACTGGCTACAACGGATAGATCGGTTTCACCACGATCTACTACAGTAGACCTATGCATTGGCAATATACTACAACGCACTTGTGAATAATCCCACACTAGCAGGCTCTAGAAGCATACTTGCCCAGCGACAGATAAGCCCTTTCAGTTCGAGGGCCACACCCTTACCCCTTTTAGAAGCATACTTTCCCAACTACATATAGAAAACATGTGCCACATCAAAATGTTAGACATAAATCTAAGATGCAAAAAGCAAGGAGAATAATCCACCATCCATCATATACACAAAACCCAAAGCTTTCCTTGAGGACCAATGATAGCCTACAAGTTGTTGAGAGTTACATCCAACTTATTAACAAATAATATGACAAGTAAGCATAGACATAGTGAGCAAGAGAAATCCCACAAGCCACAACATCCATCCCTACAAACACCAAGCAATATTGTGAATGTCAAGAATAATCCACAACCATTGACAACATCACAAGAGTATACAACATAAGCTAATAGTGTTACTCTATTCAACATATGAACATAATTTACAATGCCAAATGAGGGACCTTTTACAAAAGTGTAAAAGTATCCTTTATAGAAAGTCCTAATAACTCTAGTACTTATAATTACCTGACTCTTGGCCTTCCTAAATGACTCTTGACCTTCCTATTATACTTGGCCAATTGATCCAAGTGGATATCAGTGGCCACCCATCTCTTCCACTGACTCAACATGGTTCTCCATTTGGGTAGTCTTGTTATGATTTTATAAGATTTTCTTGGATTTTTTGGGTCCTAAACTTTCAGGTCCATTTTGAGGCCCTTAACGAGCATTTAGACAAGCGATGCTATCCTATATTTACCTTTGGCAAAGCCAGGCCATATTGTTTTCTCGTTTTCCTCAATTAGATATTTCCAATGAGATACTATGCACTCCAAACATAAATTGTATGCGAAAGTTACATTCCTGAAATGTTGATGTAGAAATTAATGCCCAAGAATACGTCTTGGAATTTTCAAAACCCCTTTTGGTTCTTCTCCTCCTAGGTTTAGGGTTTTGGACCTTTAGGGTTCCTGATTTATGTGAAAAATACATCCTTTTGGCCTATTGTATTAGCTTCTTGCAAATGAGCATAGTGGCCATATCTCTCTCTCTCTCTCTCTCTCCAAAGATAAGCTACCACCATTCTAGCCAATTTGTGTTCTACAATATTCCACTATTTTATTCATTAATAGAAGTTGGGCTTTCACTGTATTACTATGCTCTCTATTTTATTTTTGTGTGTGTTTCATTATTTTCTCTATACAATCTAGATCAATAGTATGAAATAAATCTACTCTTTGTTTTCTTCTTTGTGCATCTCCCCAACAAGGTCATGGTATAGAGAGTTGGGTCTCGAGCTAGTTTCACTAGAATATGACTGCTCTCGCCAACCCAAACAACCTCCCATAATGGGGGAAAGGATATATGATGGAGCATGATATGCAATTGTGATTTTTCTTGAGGAAGCGATTGCATGATAGAGGAATGAGATGATGGACAATTTCGCTCGGATCCTTCAAGGACTGCAAACAATAGGTGAGGTACCTTCAACAAGCGACCAATTTGGAGGTCTTACAGGCTTCAAGATACAAGTTAACTTTGATATTCCTTTATTTGAAGGCCAAATATATACAAATGCTTTGGAGAAATGGTTGAATCTTTTAGAGGGTTATTACTGTATTCAAAAAAAAATTGACATTGAAAAGATCACCTTTGCGCTCCTTAAATCCATTCCCCGTGTCAAAGATTGATGGGAAGCTTACTGGGAGATACCAGAGACATATATAACATTCATAAAAGGACCCACTTGGGTCGCCTTTTTTTATTCCCTCAAGGAGTAATTCCACCTTGTTGGAAAGTATGATGATCAATACATGAGATGGACGACTCTGCATCAAAAGAGAGATTAGAGGGTGCCAGAGTACACCAACATTTTCCATACCTTGCACTCAAATTTGGGTATCAAATACTCTTAGCGGTGCCTAGTTTTGAAATATTGTAGTGGCCTACACAGGTACATCCAAGTAGAGATGAATTTCTTGTATATCTCCTCAGCAGGAGATGCTTATCAATATGCTTTCAAAATCAAGTAGAAATTTAAGAAGTGAAATAAGCAGGAGTTCAATTCTACAAACCTGGCACAACAAAAGTATGGTAAAGGAAGAACTAACTCACGAAACAAGGGATAGAGTAGGAATATCCAACTGCAAGACAACCAGTCCAGGCCGCAGTTAAAGGAGGGTAATGATAAGTTGAGAAAGACACTGGAAAATGGTGTGAGTTCCAAAAGAGCCCCTGGCACAACAACATTGAATGTTGCTTGAAATGGTCATTGTTAGCCAAGAGTAAAGAAAAATATTTAGACCATGCCTTAGACTTTGATTCAATACCTAATAAAGGAAAGCAGATTATTGATGCAGAACCTAGTGCTACCATTACAACTACAAATATCCAAACAGATGAGTCAAAGGAGATTGACGAGAGGGAGCACCTCTTCCATTCTTAGACATTGGTTAAAGGGACCCCACTGCATCTCATTATGGATAGTGGGAGACATAATAATCTGATCTCAATTGAGGTTATCAAAAGATTGAAACTCTCGACAATGCCACACCCCCAACTATACATTATTGATTGGTTGAGCCAGGGACAAGACCTTCTTGTCCGCTAGAAATGCCAGCTATCCTATGGAATCAATCACTTCAAAGATGTGATACTGTGTGATGTTGTCCCACTTGAAGTTTGTGATGTAGTTTTAGGACAACCTTATATGTGGAAACATCATGATGTTCACAAATCCTAGACCCATAGCATCATTGTTACCGTGGAAGTGAAGATTTTTAGGTCCTATAAAGATTGCCAATAGGGTATGTCTTTGACCACAGATTGGCTCTAAGTTTAAATTGTTATGTATATGTTTTCTATTGTTTTAGGATAGTGAACAGTCCAAGAACTTCTTGCTGATTTGTTATGGTTGTACTTGCAATTTTAGGTGCTCTAGCATGTAGTTTTAGTAACCAGAAGTTAGCACATGCATACTAAAATAAATACAACACACCTAAAGATATTTAAATCTGAAAATAAGCAGATCTAAAAGACTAACACATGCATTTTTGTACACATGTATTTTTGGTAAACATGACCCTGGATAAAACCCCCCTGAGGAAAACCAATTTGGAATATATGTCTATATATGAGGAAAGCAGACGGTGGAATATAAAAAGTAAAAAAATTATATGAGCCTGATACAATAGCATCCTGATCCAGGCTAAAACACAAGTCCAAAATATCCAGGTGTTCCCTAGGAAGGTGCGCCCCACATACAAGCTCTCAAATCCACTGAAACTGCTCCAAAAGCAAACTGTGAGCTCAGATCTCGAAACCCCTTCACAGGAATGAGGCTCTTTTGGATGGCTTCCCTCTACAACTAATCTCACTACAATATGATGGCTATAATTTCTCCCTACAACTGATGCACCCTCATAAGAAAGTGCGCCCTCCACAGTAGTGAAACCTCCTCAGTAAATAAATAAGGCTAGAAGTTGAATGCCTCCCTCCATGAAAGCATGCACCCAAGCTCAAGCCTCCTCATGAAACAAACCTCATCTCAATGCTCCAAGTCTTCCTCTCCAAGGGAGAAAATGAAGAATGAATGCCTCCTTCACCCTTTGCGCCCCTCTTGAACCTCCAAAAGGAAAAGTAAGAAATAAATGGATGAGATCATCTCATCTCCCATATAATCAATGGTTGAGATCTCCCCAAAAGAATATAAGTCAATAAACCACTTTGGGTTAAGTTTCCTAAGTTCACTTTATGTCTCTAATTCACCCACAAAGTGAATTAATAGTCATTTTAGGCATAAATGACTAAATTTCACTTTTAACTTAAAACTCCTAAGTCAAAGTGAAATTAGACAAAAGTACAAAGCACAAAGTGTATAGTCCATCCCACATGTGTCAAGGAGAGAAAAAACACATGGGGAACACCTCCCAAGGTACAAAACTCAACACTCCCTCTTACCAAGGAAGGTGTTCCTCACCAAGCCCATCGTGTCTCTGAAGTAGACATGTTTTCCCCTTGGCAGGGCCTAGGTGAGAATATATACAACCTGGTCATATGTCGATACATACTGCAACTAAAATACCCCTCTCTGAACCTAGTCACGAGTGAAGTGGTACCTGATATCAATATGCTTTGACCAGTCATGAAACACCTGATTCTCAGAGAGTTTTATGCAACTCTAATTATCATAATGAGTGACGGTTGGTGGCATCTCCTGACCAAAAATACCAACCAACATCTTATGAAGCCAAATGGCATCACAACTAGCCTGACTAGCTGCCATATACTATGCCTCGGCCGAACTCAAAGAAACTGACTTTTGCTTCCAGTTGAACTAGGAAACAAGTCCTGACCCCAAACCAAAGCAACACCCTGAGGTGCTTTTCCTGTCAGTAGCACATCCTGCCTAGTCTGATTCTATGTAGCCAACCAAACTTACTCCATCTCCTCTAACATAGTCTAGGCCATAATCAATTGTCCCAATAATGTACCTCAAGATGTGTTTTTCCCCAACCATGTGAACACTCCTCAGGTCAACCATGTACTGACTGAGAGTGTTCACGGCAAAACAAATATCTAGTCTGGTGTTAACCAGATACATGAGTGAACGATCAACTGCTTGTAAATTGTGGCATCCACCAACTGGCTATCTAAATCACTAAGATTCTTCCAGTTGGTGATCATAGGTGTAGACATAGGTCTGCAATCCTCCATTTAAAATCTGCTCAAAATATCTGTTGCATACTTCCCCTAACCGAGAAATATGTGACCCTCCTCCTGCCATACCTCCATACCCAGAAAGTAGTGCATTAATCCAATATCACTCATCTCAAATTCTGGTGCAAGTCCCAGCTTGCACTCAGCTATGAGATCCTCAACTCTAGTGATGAAAAATTCATGCTAATGATGAAATAGAGGTTCGGATCAGCATCACTCTTCTCGAAGCCCATCTGAAGCAAGTAAGCGTCTATGCGAGAATACCAAACTCAGGGAGCTTGCTTCAGTCTATAAATTTCCTTCCTCAAAAGACACATGTGAGTCTCCCTGTCACTCACCTCAAACCCCTATGGCTGCTCTATGTACACCTCCTTATGAATAAAGCCATTCAGAAATGTGGTCTTCACATCCATCTGGTGAATGATCCAACCCATCTCTTCTTCTATGGAAATGATACTCCTGATGGAGGTGTATCTCACAGTTGTTGTGAAAGTCTCGTCATAATCGAATCCCTCAATCTGAGAGAAGCCTTGTGCCAAAAAATGGGCCTCATGTTTCTCAATGTTGCCATCTCTAGAAATCTTGGTCTTGTAAAACCACCTAGAAGTCACAACTGAATTCCCCACTAGCCTCAGAACCACATCCTAGACATCATTACACATAATGGAATCATACTCCTCTACCATGGACTCTCTCCAGATCTACTGGTCCACTACTTGCACAAAATTATGTGGCTCTATATCGTTGATACTCGTCACTAGTGCCAAATATGCTCCCAATCTGATTGGAGGTCTCCTGTCTCTGATATGGCTCTTGGGATCCCCTACATTCTCTCTGGCCTCCTTCAAGCTCTCCTAAAACCATCTAGATATCCTCTTCCTTGAAGTGGTCAACGGAGAAGTAATGTCACTAGGCCCAAGAGTGACTACCTCAGGACTTGTCTCAACATTCTGATATCCTGAAGTATGTGTCCCATCTAAAGTTTGTACCCCATATGACTGAACATGCTCTGACTGTGACCCTGAAGTTGTGCATGGTGATCCTGTCACCCCTGATAGTGGTGTACATGAGACCTAAGTTTGTGCTCCCTATGATACTACAATTAATGCCTCTACATCATCCTCAACTCCAACTCTCGACTCAAGAGATCTCTGAAAAGCCCTATCCTCCTCAAATATGAAATCTCTGCTCACCACCACTCTCCTAAGTGGAGGAATGTAGATGTGATAGGATTTGGACACCTCTAAGTATCCAACTAGAATCCCCTACTGGGTTGTGGGGTCTATCTTTGTCCTCCTCTTCGAGGGGACATGAGAAAAGGTCAAGCACCCAAAGATCCTGATGTGCTCGACATCGGGCCTCTTACCAGTGAAGGCCTCCTCAGGAGTCATCTTCCCCAATATCTTGTGGGGACTCATGTTCTGTAGGTAAACTATAGTAGCACATGCCTCTACCCATAAGTAGAAAGGAAAACTTTGATCATGCAGCATGGATCTAGCTGCACCGATAATGGCCCGATTCTTCCTCTCGTCAACCCCATTCTGCTGGGGGTTGTAGGGTACGATCATCTATTTTATAATTCCATGTTGGGCACATAATTCTACAAATTGTCTCGAGGAATACTCTTCACCATTATCTGACCACAAAACTTTGATCCTCTTTCCCGAATGGTTCTCCACAAGAGCTCTGAACTCTTGGAACCGTGTGAAGACCTCACTCTTGGCCTTCAGGAAATAGATCCAAGTCTTCCTTGTGTATTCATCAATAAATGTGAGATAGTACTCACAACCACTCAAGGAACTCCAAGTCATGGGCCCACATGCATCCATGTATACTAAATCCAGTATCCCAGCTGACCTAGCGTCACTATTGGGGAATAGTGCCTTGGTAACATTTCCAAGTGCACACCCTCTACAAATATCCTGATGCTCTGTACTGATTTGTGGCACTCCGGTCACAACCTCTCTCAGTCCTCCAAGAGATCCATGATGTAGGTGGGCCATCCTACGATGCCATAACTCACAACTCTGACTGATGTTGTTGTTGCTCGCTACCAATGCATGAAGTGGCTAAAAAATCAATTTGAACATTTTCCCATCCCTCACTCCAATCACCTATCCTGAGGCAAGTGAAGACCCCCGAGGATGAATGAGTACCTCGGTGCCTTTGAATGTCACCTCAAGACCTCTATCCTAGAGGGTGGAAACTGGAATCAAATTCTTCTTCAGCCCAGAAACATAGAGAAAAGCTGTGAACGATATAGGTGGCATGTTATCTCTCTGAAAGGTAATTGTTCCAATCCCAACAACTCTGACCAATGTGTCATCTCCAAGAGAAATCTCCATTCTGAACTTGGTGTTTCTGAGATCAGAAAAGTCCTCTCAAAATCCAGTCATATGGCTCGAAGCCCCACTATCAATATACCAGATATTGGGTGTTGTCTCAACTAAACTGCAACATATGATGAAAGCACACTCTCTCTGAAACTATGCCTGAAAATCTACCTTCTCTGTTGTAGTTGCGGTACCACCCCTCTTCTTCTTCCTATTCAGACACTGTCCAGCATAGTTCCCAAACTTCTTACAAACAAAGAACTTCACTTTGCTCATATCTCTATTTTGACCACTACCCTAACCACTACTTCTCTCTCCTCCACTCCCCTGTGGTTGGTCCCCAAACTTTGGACCCTGCTGGCCTCCACGGTTGGACTTCTTCTTGCCCTTTTTCCAAAGAGAAAGATCCTCCTCACCCTGACCAATCTGTTGTTGTTTATGCTGTCGTTGTCTAGAAGCCTCGATTGCAAGCCTAATCTCCTCCTAAACAAAATCATCCCACATCCTCTCCCATGTAGGCATGACCTCCCTGGCAACAATGCCACGTACAAATGGACCCCAGGGTTTGGTGAAGCTATTCATAGCTTGCCTCACTAAATATTTAGGATGAACAACCTCTCTAATGGCTCCAATATCATCTTTGATCTGAGTGTAGCGACCAAGGAATGAAGTTATCGACTCATACTTGAGCATGTGAATGCCCCTGATTTGGTCATGAAGAACCATATTTCGGTTCTCATTGGAGCTCTCATACAACTTGCATAGATATGTCCACATATTGTATTTACAAGTCTTCCCCATCAAATGGGGTATGATATGATCATGATCTGTGTCACAAATGGTCCTCTTTGCCTCGTTGTTCCTTTTCCTGAACTCTACCACCAAGATGGGAGCAGTAACAAAAATGGGGGGAACAACTACCTCGACTGTGTCCCATAGCTCGAGGTCCTCTAAGACAAAGATCATCCTTGCCTTCCAAGGAGACCAATTGCTAACCCCTGCTCACCTGTCCTCAACTCGCATTTGATATGTTGACATGTCTGCCAAATTCTACTCCCAACTAATGCTCACACTACCAAGGAAAAACGTTGCCTCACTCCTGTCAATATAGGTGTGAAAATACATAAGTGTAATCTGACCTCACTCCTAACAAAATAGGTGTGAAAAGAGGTCAAGTCAACTCATCCTCACTCCTACTCTGTAGGTGTGACAAGAGACTGATGACAAAGTGCTAAAACTGCCCAACTTTCCTCTACAAAAATCTTCCCTCTAACAACCACTAAATGAGTCAATGGTTGTCCCACAAAATTCTGCCAAGAAGATGTATATGACAGCCAACAATGTGTTGTCCAAACTACTAAAAACTTCAGCCACCTCAGCTCTGATACCATGACGATTTTCAGTTCCTATCAAGATTTCCAATTGACTCTGTCTTTGACCATAGATTGGCTCTAAGTTTCAACTATTATGTGTATGTTTGCTATTGTTTTAGGACAGCCAACATTCCAAGAACTTGTTGCTGATTTGTTATGGTTGTACTGGCAATTTTAAGTGCTCTAGCATGTAGTTTTAGTAACCAGAAGTTAGCACATGCATACTAAAATAAATACAACACACCTAAAGATCTTTACAGCTGAAAATAAGTAGATATAAAAGACTAACACATGCATTTTTGTACACAAGTATTTTTGGTCAACATGACCATGGATAAAACCCCCCCAAGGAAAACCAGTTTGGAATATATGTCTATATATGACGAAAGAAGATGGTGGAATACAACAAGTAAAAAATTTATATGAAACTAATACAATAGCATCCTAGTCCAGGCTGAAACACAAGTCCAAAATATCCAGGTGCTCCCTAGGAAGGTGCGCCCCACATACAAGCTCTCAAATCCACTGAAACTACTCCAGAAGCAAACTGTGAGCTCAGATCTAGAAACCCCTCCACAAGAATGAATCTCTTATGGATGGCCTCCCTCTACAACTGATCTCACTGCAATATGATGGCTATAATTTCTCCCTGCAACTGATGCACCCTCATAAGCAAGTGCGCCCTCCATAGTAGTGAAACCTCCTCAGTAAATAAACAAGGCTAGAAGTTGAATGCCTCCCTCCATGAAAGCATGCACCCAAGCTCAAGCCTCCTCATGGAACAAACCTCATCTCAATTCTCCAAGTCTTCCTCTCCAAGTGAGAAAATGAAGAATGAATGCCTCCTTCACCCTTTACACCCCTCTTGAACCTCCAAAAGGAAACCTAAGAAACCAATGGATGAGATCATCTCATCTCCCATATAATCAATGTTTGAGATCTCCCCAAAAGTATATAAGTCAATAAACCACTTTGGGTTAATTTTCGTAAGTTCACTTTATGTCTCTAATTCACCCACAAAGTGAATTAATAGTCATTTTAGGCATAAATGACTAAATTTCACTTTTGACTTAAAACTCCTAAGTCAAAGTGAAATTAGACAAAAGTACAAGGCACAAAGTGTATAGTCCATCCCACATGTGTCAAGGAGAAAAGAAACACATGGGGAACACCTCCCAAGGTACAAAAATCAACACTCCCTCTTACCAAGGAAGGTGTTCCTCACCAAGCTGTTGACGGTCGAAATTGTCCGTCCGTCAATTGAGAGAGTGGAACCGGTCCGGGGTTGTCTAATAACCCAAGCCGTTTGGAATGAACCGCCCTGACGGGTTTAACGGCTCTATTGGCCGCTCTAAGATCCTAAGAAAAACCAAAGAGAAAACTAATCTAAACTAACTAATCTATCTAAAACAAATAAAACAAACTAAACTAACTAGAACTAATAAAAAAAACTAAAACTAAATACAAGAAACTAAACTAACTAATAAATAAATACACTAATCTAATTAAAACAAACTACTATATAAACTAAAACTAGATACAAATTACACTAACTATTCTACTAATTACTATTACACTAACTCTAACAATTAACCATCTAACTACCAGTTATAATACAACTTATTCACAAATATACAATATACACAACTGGCAGATTTAAATAAAACCTATAAAAATCATATGCTTTCTGTCCTAAGACAGCCAGAGATATTTTCAATTTTTTTATTTTATGAATAAGAAATAAAACTTAACGAAATTAAACGATCTAATATATTTACTGAAATTAAACAACCTAATATAAATCTAACTAGACTTATATTTAAACTAAACTACTAATAAGAACAATAAACAAAGAAGTGACTAACTGACCTGGAAACACTCCTAATTTGTCCTGTTTATGATGACTCTGAAGCTGGTCGAAGGAAGTAAACTCGCACCGGTTAGTCCAGAAGCTTCTCGTAAACGATAGGCTGGGCTACTCTTCAAGTTGTTTACAGGACAAACAAAACATAAAAAAATCATAACAATCTTATGATTTATAAATCTCTGCAATAAGGGAAACCTGTTATGCAAAAACTTATATTTTATAATCCAACTTATGAAGAAGGGAAACCTGTCATTCACAGACTGAATTAAACAATTGCTATGTTTTTTAAACACGCTAGAAGAAATCAGATATGGATTACAATGATTAAATTATATCATTTGCACATGATTAAGATATCTAAAGTAGTCATTAACCAGATACAAATTGATATACACAACATGAAACAAAATATTGATATAATGAGAAGCTAAAGCTGTAACAAAACACCAAATTCTGCCTCAGTCTGTATTAAAACTCCATATCATTGTTCTCCCATGAATGAGGATGAACATTATTACAAAAATGATAGGTATTTATAAGTCTCTCCACAGGGTAAAACCTCCCTGTGGATAATATCAAACAATTTTACATAATCTAGGAAATATCCCAAAATCGACTAAACTAGGAAACTAAAATGCAAGTGAAATCTTTGAAATATCCCCTAACTTCTCATTACATCCACTGCAATTTTGAATTGATCTGCAATAGACCAAACATATCAAGTTAGAAATATATTTCATTTGAAAAACAATAAAAATTTGACTCTACAGACTTAGATACAGAATCATCTGATTCTGTAGCTAGTCTAAAATAGCATACAGGATCAGATAGAAATCAAATCAAATCTTTTCTTTCAATAAACATTAAAAATGAATCACTAATGATTCAAATGATTTAATCATTCAATATAAAACATAATCAAAAGTGATTTAATCGAAACAGGGGTGAGAATACTCTGTTTCATTTTACCATAAAATCGGGTCAAACAGTAACAAGACTGTTTCATATCAAATGAAATCCATAGTGAATCATATCATGTGCGATACGGTCCAATCCAACACAATCATAATCCATTCATTATGGCTATAATAATGTAGTCTAAGATTCATGTCGTTTTAATTAAATACAAAAATGGAAAGACTGTTACGATCATGGTAAATATAACAGCATCAACCAAAATTCACCATAGATTTCGATCACTGAGCGTTATACAGTTAACAGACATGATCAATTAATAGCGATCACAATCATCATCAAGTGGACAGAAATGATAATCATAAACTGGGCAACAATCGAATCAAATCGTGACTGAGTTGAATATAGAATAATAGTGAATCCAATCTCGTTTTACAAATAGACTTGTAACTGAATATTCATTATAAATCCAACCGATAACAGGGTCGTTCTAATAGCAGACCAAAATGAATTTACCAGCTGTGTTCCACTTAACTGTTACGAATTGAATCCATCCACGATTTGGGTGAATTGTACAGAATCATTTCAAAACAATCCAAACTATATTCGAATTCATCGAAAGCCACATGGACATAAAACTGTAACAGTCAACCATATCAAAATTATCGCTAAACATAGCATATACATTATAATGAAATCAAAATGAAATGCAATTGTGTTCAGAGTCAAAATATGAGAAACAACTTGTGTCTATCAAATGACTTCAATCAAAAGCAGAGCACTCATTTTAGCTAAATCAAACCACTCAAATCCAAATCAAATCAAATTGGATTGATTAAGATCTAATCGAAACTAAACTGGGAAACGAAATTCTATTCAGTCAAAGCAAGACTAAGTATACAATGTAACGAAACCAATCAATTCTGAACAGAGCTATTCAAACCAAATTTGAATCGTTATATAAACTCATACTATTTACAAAAATGATTGATATTACACATACCTGTGTGACGAGGCTATCCAATTACGCCAGCTTAGAATTCACCACTGTCGTGGCCGATTCTACATTTTTAAACAAAATGGAGCCTGTTGTTCTTTGTCTCTTATCAGTGGCCTGCAACTCAGCCTTTTGGTAGGTAAGCAGTGTAACCTGGTCCCCCAAAGATTTAATCTTTGACTATAGCATTGGCACATCAAGATAGTATCTCTCCAGCCATGAGCCGCATTGATCACAAGGTGGTATTGCAGGTTCAGGAGAGGGTTTAGATAAATGACCGGGGGGGTTACATGGCAGCTTAATGCCAGGGTAATCTAGGTCATTTTGCAAGCAAGGTGGCAGGTTAGACACGAAGTCATATGAGGGTTTGGCACACAGACCTTCAGAATAGGGATACTCACTTGCCAAAAAACGTTCGACCTCTGAATCAGAGTCTTCACTTAGCACAATAGGGTCAGGACTGACAGGGGGTTTCATTTTATTCCTCACCATTCGAGAGATTATTTGTGCATTCTTTTTTCCTTTGGCGTTTGCAGTAGGTTTGGCTTTAGGTTTCTTTTCCACAAGCTTAACAGATTCGACATCCTTGGTCACAGAAAGGGGTAGGTCGATAGGTGAATCGGGTAAGGGTTTAGGTAAAAGGATACTATAGGGTACCGGGGGTACAGACTTGTCCTTGGTCACCACAGGTTTGTCAACCTGTGGTGGATTCGAATCCACAAAATTATTGCGAACAAGGAAATCGTTCCAACAGTCTTTGTTTAACCCCAAATGATAAACAACAATAATTTTAACTAGTCCATAGTGAAAGAGGTTGCTATCAGCCTGGTTCCTTTTATATTTTTTAGACATTTTGAACAGGCTTCTATGCAGATAGTATGGCATATTAATCTCAAAACCCATAAAAACCATCAGTAGACGAAGGTGGTGTAAGAAAACAAACCCATACTGACCCTCGCAGGTGATGAACTACTTGATAATCATCAATAATTCATGCCATCACTGTTTCAGCATGGTCATGGGAAGACCTTTGTCACAGGAGCTAACCTTACGCGACTGAAAGAGCAAAGTCCAAGGGACTTCTTCTACCTTGCAGTTTTTGGACCATCTTTGCCCAGTGATAGGCAAACCTGTAGCTAGACTTAAAAACTGCTCGTCAATTTGCAATTGAACATCACCGACCTTGGCTCGACAGCCATCAAAGGTTAATGTGAATTGCATAGCAATGCAGAGGTTAAAACCATCAAAGTTCCGTATGAACGGGAGCCACCCAAATTCCTCAAGGTCAGCACAGGCACTGTCAAACATCAACAGAGCCTGGCTACCATTCGGTTCAGCCCTCACGACTGGAGCCATGGTGCAAGCACATGGTAAGGGTTTGGGTCGAAAACACTAGCACACAGATTCATTTGATCTAACCACTATGAATGATCAAAGGGGAGGCATTAATGTGCGCATGCGAGGGTGGTGGAATCACTTACCTCCATGCAAAATATTAATTGCAAAGTACAACCGACGTATTAACCCTCTGTTGAAACAATCATAGCACAAAACCATATCACTCGTATAACCAAAAATCAAACGATGAGTAATATGCCAACGCGCCACTTACCATATTTCAAACCATGAATATTCCATGTGAAATGAAAGCCAAACGTTTAGCCAACGCGCCATCGCATACATGTCTGATCAAAGGTTTTAAAACATTAAGCCAATCGAATTCAAATAAAATTGACAAGCCAAGAGCTATAAAAATTTTAACATAAGGATCACATTATGTATAAAAACAAAAATAAACTATAACCCCTATGTAATTCAATGACTAGGGAAGTTTCAAAAAAAACATAAACTTTCATGCTCAATGCCTTACCAATTAAATAAAAATCAAGTTGCACAATCAAAGTAAGAATAGGCAAATAGGCACAGTTCGCAAATCTTTTAGCCACTTAATGATAATCCAGAGGTAAGTGCCATTCAAAATATCAATAAAAGATCATGACAGTTCAAAGAACGATGGAGGAGTTTTCACGCTTACAGTCGTGAAAACTAAATGGAGACCAATTTGCAAATGTTGCAAAGAATGAAAATGTCGCCTATTTGAAGAAATGCGACGATAATTTGAAGTTCAGAAAGCATAGGTGTAGGCAGCTTATTGGGCAATTGAAAAAATTGATTGGCTGCCAACACAAGCCCATCTTGTCTCTGAAGTAGACATGTTTTCCCCTTGGTAGGGTCTTAGTGAGAATATATACAACCTGGTCATCTGTCAATACATATTGCAACTGAACTGCCCCTCTCTGAACCCAGTCATGAGTGAAGTGGTACCTGATATCAATATGCTTCGAATGGTCATGAAGCACTGGATTCTCAGAGAATTTTATGCAACTCTAATTATCACAGTGAATGACGGTCGGTGGCATATTCTGACCAAAAAAACCAACCAGCATCTTATGAAGCCAAATGACATCACAACTGGCCTGACTGGTTGCCATATGCTATGCCTCAACCGAACTCAAAGAAATTGACTTCTTCTTCCAGCTGAACCAGGAAACAAGTCCTGACCCCAAACCAAAGTAGCACCCTGAGGTGCTTTTCCTGTCAGCAACACATCCTGCCCAGTCTGAGTCTGTGTAGCCAACCAAACTTACTCCATCTCCTCTGACATAGTCTAGGCCATAATCAATTGTCCTAGAAATGTACCTCAAGACGTGTTTTTCCCCAACCATGTGAACACTCCTCGACTCAACCATGTACTGATTGAGAGTGTTCATGGCAAAACAAATATCTAGTCTGGTGTTAACCAGATACATGAGTGAAATGATCAACTGCCTGTAAATTGTGGCATCCACCAACTGGCTATCTGAATCACTAAGCTTCTTCCAGTTGGTGATCATAGGTCTAGACATAGGTCTACAATCCTCCATATAAAATCTACTCAAAATACTTGCTGCATACTTCCCCTACCCGAGAAATATGTGACCCTCCTCCTGCCATACCTCCATACCCAGAAAGTAGTGCATCAATCCAATATCACTCATCTTAAAATATGGTGCAAGTCCCAGCTTGCACTCAGCTATGAGATCCTTGACTCTAGTGATGAAAAAGTCACCCCTAATGATGAGATAGAGGTTCAGATCAGCATCTCTCTTCTCGAAGCCCATCTGAAGCAAGTAAGCATCTATGCGAGAATACCAAGCTCAGGGAGCTTGCTTCAGTCTATAAATTTCCTTTCTCAAAATACACACACGAGTCTCCATGTCACTCACCTCAAACCCCTATGGCTGCTCTATGTACACCTCCTTATCAATAAAGCCATTCAAAAATGTGGTCTTCACATCCATCTGGTGAATGCTCCAACCCATCTCTTCTTCTATGGCAATGATACTCCTGATGGAGGTGTATCTCGCAATTGTTGTGAAAGTCTCATCATAATCGACTCTCTCAATCTAAGAGAAGCCTTGTGTCAAAAAACGGGCCTCGTGTTTCTCAATGTTGCCATCTCTAGAAATCTTGGTCTTGTAAAACCACCTAGAAGTCACAACTGACTTCCCCACTAGCCTCAGAACCACATCCCAAACATCATTACGCACAATGGAGTCATACTCCTCTACCATGGACTCTCTCCAGATCTGCTAGTCCACTACCTGCACAAAATTACGTGGCTCTATATCATTGATACTCGTCACTAGTGCCAAATATGCTCCTAATCTGATTGGAGGTCTCCTGTCTCTGATATGGCTCTTGGGATCCCCTACATTCTCTCTGGCCTCCTTCAGGGTCTCTTGAAACCATCTTGATATCCTCTTCCCTAAAGTGGTCAATGGAAAAGTAATGTCACTGGGCCCAAGAGTGACTGCCTCAGGACTCATCTCAACACTCTGAGATCCTGAAGTATGTGTCCCATCTAAAGTTTTTCCCAATATGACTGGACATTCTCTGACTATGACCCTGAAGCTGTGCATGGTGACCCTCCACCTCTGATACTGGTGTACATGAGACCTGAGTTTGTGCTCCCTATGATACTACAATTAGCGCCACTACATCATCCTCAACTCCAACTCTCGACTCAAGAGATCTTTGAAAATCCCTATCCTCCTCAAATATGAAATCTCTGCTCACCACCACTCTCCTAAGTGGTGGAATGTAGATGTGATAGGCTTTGGACACCTCTAAGTATTCAACTAGAATCCCCTACTGGGTTGTGGGGTCTATCTTTGTCCTCCTCTTCGAGGGGACTTGAGAAAAGGTCAAGCACCTAAAGATCCTGATGTGCTCAACATCAGACCTCTTACCAATGAAGGCCTCCTCAGGAGTCATCTTCCCCAATATCTTGTGGGGACTCTTGTTCTGTAGGTAAACTACAGTAGCACATGCCTCTACCCATAAGTACAAAGGAAAAATTTGATCATGTAGCATGGATCTCGCTGCACCGATAATGGCCTGGTTCATCCTCTCGACAACCCCATTCTGCTGGGGGTTGTAGGGTACGATCATCTGTCTTATAATGCCATGTTGGGCACAAAAGTCTACAAATTTTCTTGAGGAATACTCTCCCCTGTTATCTGACAGCAAGACTTTTATCCTCTTTCCTGAATGGTTCTCCACAAGAGATCTAAACTCTTGGAACCATGTGAAGACCTCACTCTTGCCTCACTCCTGTCAATATAGGTGTGAAAATACACAAGTGTAATTTGACCTCACT
Source organism: Picea glauca (assembly GCA_000966675.3). NCBI lineage: Eukaryota > Viridiplantae > Streptophyta > Pinopsida > Pinales > Pinaceae > Picea > Picea glauca. The sequence continues at coordinate 153,418 of JZKD02S2181774.1, forward strand.
CCTAACAAAATAGGTGTGAAAAGAGGTCAAGTCAACTCAACCTCACTCCTACTCTGTAGGTGTGACAAGAGACTGATGACAAAGTGCTAAAACTGCCCAACTGTCCTCTACAAAAATCTTCCCTCTAACAACCACTAAATGAATCAATGGTTGTCCCACAAAATTCTGCCAAGAAGATGTATATGACAACCAACAATGTGTTGTCTAAACTGCTCAAAAAATCAGCCACCTCAGCTCTGATACCATGAAGATTTTCAGTTCCTATCAAAATTTCCAACTAACTCTATCTTTGACCACAGATTGGATCTAAGTTTCAACTGTTATGTATATGTTTTCTATTGTTTTAGGACAGCCAACAGTCCAAGAACTTGTTGTTGATTTGTTATGGTTGTACTTGCAATTTTAGGTGCTCTAGCATGTAGTTTTAGTAACCAGAAGTTATCACATGCATACTAAAATAAATAAAACACACGTAAAGATCTTTACAACTAAAAATAAGTAGATCTAAAAGACTAACACATGCATTTTTGTAGACAGGTATTTTTGGTCAACATGACCCTGGATAAAACCCCATTGGGGAAAATCAGTTTGGAATATATGTCTATATATGAGGAAAGAAGATGGTGGAATATAGAAAGTACAAAATATATATGAACCTGATACAATAGTAGCCTGATCCAGGCTGAAACACAAGTCCAAAAGATCCAGGTGCACCCTAGGAAGGTGCGCCCCACATACAATCTCTCAAATCCACTAAAACTGCTCCATAAGAAAACTATGAGCTCAGATATGGAAACCCCTCCATAGGAATGAATCTTTGATGGATGGCCTCCCTATGAAAATGATCTCATTGTAATCTAAGGGCTAGAGTTACTCCCCACAACTTATCCAGCCTCACAAGCAAGTGCGCCCTCCACAGTAGTGAAGCCTCCTTAATAAATAAACAATGCTAGAAACTAAATGCCTCCCTCCATGAAAGCATGCCCCCAATATCAAGCCTCCTCATGCAACAAACCTCATCTCAATTCTCCAATTCTTCCTCTCCAAGTGATCAAATGAAGAATGAATGTCTCCTTCACCCTTTGCGCCCCTCTTGAACCTCCAAAAGGAACCTTAAGAAACCAATGGATGAGATCATCTCATCTCCGATCTAATCAATGGTTGAGATCTCCCCAAAATTATCTAAGTCAATAAATCACTTTGGGTTAAGTTTCCTAAGTTCATTTTGTGTCTCTAATTCACCCACAAAGTGAATTAATAGTCATTTTAGGCATAAATGACTAAATTTCACTTTTGACTTAAAAATCCTAAGTCAAAGTGAAATTAGACAAAAGTACAAGTCACAAAGTGTATAGTCCATCCCACGTGTGTCAAGGAGAGAAGAAACACATGGGGAACACCTCCCAAAGTACAAAACTCAATATATTGAAACTGTTGACAATGCCACACCCCCAACTATACACTATCGGTTGGTTGAGCCAGGGACAAGACCTTCTTGTCCGCTAGAAATGCCACCTATCCTATGGAATCAAGCATTTAAAATATGAGATATTGTGTGATGTTGTCCCACTTGAAGTTTGTGATGTACTTTTAGGACAACCTTATATGTGGAAACATCATGATGTTCACAAATCCTAGCCTGTAGCATCATTGTTACCGTGGAAGGTCAATCCTATAGGGTACCAGAGGTAGTTCTGACTACTGCAAATTCATTGATCTTGGAAAAAAAATTCCTAAAGGCGATCTCTCAAATGAAAACGTTTGTCCTCTTCTTGGTTCAATCAAAAAGTTAGCAAAATATCACTGTGACCACCACAAATTTAGCATAGTGTCTCTCTACATAGTAGAAGTAGGTGGAGAAGGTGGTAGAGGAATATATAGACATCTTCGCATCACCCATAGGAGTGCCTCCACACTATCAAGTCAAATATCCCATTGACTTGATACCTCGGTCTCCCTTATGTAATGGTCCCATATAAAGATACTCCCTTCTTGAGAATGAGGAAATAAAGTGTCAAATTCATGAGCTCATCTGAAAATTTATTTGCATTTATGTTTCCCAAAGGTCATGAGGGTGGTATTTCATTGAGATATGAAATGATACTTCATCCACTTCAGTCAGTTTCCCTACTATGAGCACCTACAAGCATCTCATTTGTTTGAGACAATGCATATTGGAAATAATGTCACATAATGCTTATGGAAAATTTTAGATGGGAGGAATAGCAAAGACAAATTACTAAGTGACATTGAGGAAGACAAGGCATTCCAACATTTGACTCACTCTTATAGTGATGGAAAACCAAACAATCTTCCATGGTTATTAACAAATCAAGAGAGCGATGTAGTAAAAAGGTTATGCAAACAATTAAATTTCCCACTAGTTTTTCTTTGAACATAAATAATATATTAACGAAGCAAGGTGATTTTGGTGGTGCAAAAACTCACGATTGGCATATCTTTATTAAGGTTTGAAATTTTATATAATTTGTCATCTTATGATATATACATTATTTGTTAGTAATATATTTATTTCTAATCAAAATTAAACTATAATGCTTCCTTTCTTGTTACAATGTGTTCTACCACTAGGTCTAGCAAAAAGGTTTAACAATAACATAAAACATGTTTTATATTATCTTAGTAAGTACATGAAGTAAGTAAAACAATATAATTGAAATGTTAAGTATAGAACTTGTCAGCATTTGATTTACTTGCATTCTATAATTGAATGTTGACACATGCAATTTCTTTTCACTTTTAAGTGGTCATCTAAAGAAATCCATAAATAAGATGTCAAGTATTAGAAGAGAGAAATCTTGCATCTAATGTGTGAAAGGAAAAAGTATATACCTCCAATCTTTTTTCAATGCACAAGAACATTACCTCATACATCGAGTCGGGGAGTTTGAAAATATGTGGACTTGTACACAAAAGGTCAACATTGTTGGTGGAGAGGCACTTGAATGCATTGAAGAATTGTTTTAGACTAAGATCATGTCCAAAGGGCTCAACAGTTGAAGCTTATATGGTATATTGGTTCATGGTGTATTTTAGTGAATATTTACCCTAAGTAGTGGGTGATAGTAATATGCCTCTCCTTTGGGATGCCAATTCCACCAACAAATTCGAAGGGGAGGTGTTGTTGAGGAAAGGTAGATGGAGAAAAGTCAAAAGTATTAGATTTTACTATAATCATTATCTTTGTACATATATTTTTAATCTCGTTTGACACCTAAATCTATTTTTATTTCATCATCCATGTAGTGAAGAATGGGATGCAATGCATTTATACATTGCAAATAATCATGACTTGATGAAGGTATGGGTAGAACGATGTAAAGAATTCTACCATAGTTTATTAAGTAGTGGGGTTGTTATAACCATAAATTGCACCACACATGCTTACCTGGCATTTGGCCAACTCATATCCCTTCTTTGCCAAAAAACTATTGAAAAACTCTTCTAAAAACTCCATTTTTAAAAAGCAAACTCTAGCAGGCTCACTACAGCCCACGGGCCCTGCTAGCAGGCCCACTACAGCCCATGGGGGCCCCACTAGCAGGCCCACTACAGCCCGTGGGTGCCTTCAGAATCAAAAAAAATGGAAAGTTGCCGACGGGACGAAAAGATTTTTGTCAGTTAACTGGAACTCCCAGCCATGCATGGCCGAGAGTTCGCCTAAAACCCTAGCTCCTTCTAGCCTATAAAAGGAGGGGTAGGGGTACTATTCAAAGGGAGGAAAAATCATAGCAAAGAAACTCTGCCAAATTGCCAAGTCCATTATTGTCCCAACCCTTTAGCCTTTCCTCAAGCTTTAGGAGAAGTTCAAGCACAGTAGTTGGAGGACAAAGAAGAGGAAGAGCCCAGGATCAGGATCGAGGAACGGTGGCCAGTCTCAAAATCATTGTAAGTTGATTCATATTGAGATTAATGAAAAAGATACTTTTCCCGTCCCGAATACATGAGTCTTATCTCTGTTATTTGATTTGTGTTTTATCTCTAACCCTCTAGTAGATCAGTAGCATGCATGCATAGTTTTGTCTTGATTGCAGGAAAGATTTTTGGAAGGAGCAGCAACAAGGGGATAAAATCTCAACGGAGGATCTACTTCAACCGTCGATAAAAAGGTTAGTTTATTCTTCTCATGTTTGCCTGAGAAAAGGGGTTTTAGATTCGGGTAGGAGGTTAAAAGTAGCTTATGAAGGGTCATGATCTGCATGCAAGTTTAAAACCCTAGCTTGATAGTCCGTAGGGTAGAATACCCCACAACAGAATTGGCGACTCCACTGGGGATATTTTACTCTTAGGGTTCCCGGATTTTGGTTAAAGATCTTTTTGGTAGTTCAAAGAATTAAGTTTCAGTTTCTTTGTTGTTTTTTGTTTCCTGTTAAGTCGAAAGCTAGCAGGGGACCTGGTTATCAATACCAGTTTTCCTTGACTGACGCTCGACATTTTCTTTTCAGGACACACAGAGGTACCCGCGGCCTACAGAAGCCCTACCCGCGGGTAACCCGTGCCCTAACCTTCTACAGCCCGCGGTCATCCGCTTGCTGCAGAGGTTTCAGTAGCGTGTATCTTGCAGAAGGATTTAGAGGTAGTCCCCTCTTCCCTGTCAGAAGTTTATCTTCTCAGGGGGATTTTTGGATCCTGTCTGGGTCTTGTTGGTCTATTGTCTTGTTCTTCAGTCTGTCTTACAAGTGTCGGTCATTCTTTGCATTTGTTTTCTTGTTTGCAATTTTTCTCTTTCTGTTGAAGTGTCAGCATCCAAACCTTTCAGAGATCTTGGTTGTCAATACCTGAGGCCTCTTTCAGGACTGGGCTGCCTTTGTTTGATTTTTTCTCAGTTTTTATACAGATCCGCGGCCTGTTTAAGGCTAGACCGCAGGTATCCGCGCACTGTAGAAGCTCAGCACGCGGTTACACGCGTGCTGTATTGGTGACAGTCGCGGGCCTGATTGTAGCTTTTCAGCTTGGGTGGGGCAGTCATCCCCTCCTGTGGTGAGAAGAGATTCTCTAAGGGGTCTAGAGTCTGGGGCTGCACAGTCAGCAGGATAGGACAGTTCACCCTTAGCTTTTACTGGTTATTTGATTTTTTTTCATAGAAAAGACAAAAGAGAAAAAATATTGGTTTTATGGTTTTTAGGCAAGTGTTGGAATTAGTGCATTCTTGATTGCGTTTTGCATTTTGTGCTCTGATTCTGTTTGCGATCTTCGCTTTAAGCCAGAGTTTTCTTTTCATTCTCTTGGTTTTGATCTTGTCATCATTTTTCCTTCTTGTGATTTTACGACAAAATAAAAAATAAAAAAATTCTTTCATTTTCTTCTTGATTTGAGGATTGTGTTGTTGCGTCAGTAGCTTGGAAAGAAGTCTTGTTGCATAAGTTTTTGCAGTGCATGTCTAAGTATAAGTAGCTCATAGATCTGAGTGAAAATACTTCATATTTACTGCATAAAATCTTAGTAATTTCAGAAAAAGAAGTCTTTTCATTGAAAAGTTGTTGGTTTTGCATTTTAGAAAAAGTTTGTTTTCAAGCATTTCTGTGCATTTTTACTTTGAGTCTGTTTACACACCATCAGTTTCACTTTCACACCTTGAGATTTAAAAATCCCATTAAAAGCAATGCTAAATAAAATCAAGTAGACTTTTCTGTTTGTAGGGTGCATACACTAGATTAAGAATAGGGCCTTGGAATAGGTTGGAGAGTAAATTCTCCAAGGCCACCCAAACCAAACATTGGAGTCTGTCATTAGGGAGTGTAGAAGTCCAGTTACGGAAATTTATTCAGG